>PYHW01009542.1:1578639-1606567 GCA_013186435.1 Turdus rufiventris | reverse complement strand
ATAGTGCTTCAGTACCACAAAGCAATTTGTTCTTGAATATCTTTTGAGCTTTCCTGTCTTTCCTTTGTGTCCCAAACCATGTTCACCAGGTTTCACTTCCCTTCTGAGTGATAGCTCTGCAGGATCTAGATGTCAGTCTTGAAGAAAAGCTCTCCCAACTAACTTCAGCTTCCCTGGCTGTCATCTGCACCCTGTGGTCTCCAAGGCCCCAGGTGGCCCTGCTGTTGGGGCTGCCTCATTTTCATCTTGGGCTTGGCCAGAGGATCCCAGCAGTACATCCACACCACGTGCTACACCGGCCACTTCTGTTTCACACAGAAATCAAGCACACTGTGCAGGTGACTGTGAGAACAAAAAGAAAAAGGAAAAAGATCCCAAAATCAATAAACGAAAAAAAAAATTGCAGCTAGAACTTCTTGACCCCTCCTTTTCTTCCTCTTTCATTATTTCCAGAAAGAGGCAACCCATGGGCAGTGATTTGTGTTTTCATAGGACAGCCCTACCTTCACGTTCCAGGAAGAGAACAGCAACTTAGAGATGCATCAGTCCAGTGGGAAATTTTTCTGAGTATTAAAGATGTCTGTGGTCAAAGAGAAAGGAAGAAAGGAAAAGGAAAAGGGAAAAGAAAAGGAAAAGGAAAAGGAAAAGGAAAAGGAAAAGGAAAAGGAAAAGGAAAAGGAAAAGGAAAAGAAGGAAGAAAGGAAGCTGAAGCAATATTTAAAATCTGTTTTCCAGTGAGGAAAAAAATCTAAGAAGAGCTTGTCAGCCTTCTTTCTGTTTGAGATTATAATTTGATTTATTAGGAATCACGGGATCTTTTCAAAGACAGCAAAGAATGTTTCCTGATGAAAGACAGTCCAAAGACAACAAACACAGCAATATAGGTCAGATTGCTTTTTCTTTTGTTTCTTTTATTGTTTTTTGCTGTACAAAAGCTCACGGCCATGGGAGTACTCAAGTGGATCCCAGAGATCTGTTGTTTGGCATTCGCAAAGCATGATGGGGATAAAAGCAGATGCTAAATCCATCAGCCCTCTGTTTTACAATCTTCTGGTGTAGGAAAACATATTGACAAGAAGAGGTGCCTTCAAGAAGTGTGCCTATGTGAGAACAGCCCACACACTACTGAAGAAACCCTTGAAGTGTCCCAGCAGTTCCTGGCTTCCCATCCAGGGATAGGAGTAGAAGGGCAGAGACTTTAAAATTTATTTTATCTCCTTATGGATTTTAAAGTGTCCATCTGTCTGTTGGACTTGCTAGCAAACTCACTGTCCTATTCTCTGGTTTTGACTGATTTTGATCTCTGTTCTTCATTCCTGTGAATGAGACATTCCTATGGATGAGTGAGCCTTGCCTCAGGACACAGCTCCCCAGTTTCTCCTGTGGTGCTGGGGTGGCACACTTTGAATTTTTCACTTCTGCTTACAGCACCTCTCTTTGCCACTTCTGTGCCCCCAAATTAATCACGGCAGTGGCCTAGCAGGACTGAATAGGTAAAAAGCATCCTGACAGCCAACCTGCTGCAAACCTGACATGACTGCATCTTGGGGGTAGGGGAGGGAGCGGAGAATAGAAATGAAGTTTTTTCTCCTTCTCCTCAAAATTCTTCATAAAAAATCTTTATATTTTGAATAATTTTGTTGTTTCGAGGGGCAATAATCTAAAGTTTTCCAAAAGAAGGGGCAGGAAAACAAACTCTGGCTCTGTGCATGTGGGTCATTTGCTGACAGTGAGTTTAGAGTTTAATAGTCCCAGATGACAACAGTGCAAGTGATAGAAATTGAGAGGCTTAAAAGAAGCTAGCTTTTCTTTCACTACAGACATTTACAGGGATATTATTTCTACACAGTATTGCTTTTTCAAATCCTGTATGTCACATAATGCTCTAGACTTTTGGGAATCTGTCTTTTTTAAAATTTATAGAAAATCTTGCCTTGAAGGAACCTCAGAGACGGTCTTTAATTTGCTGTGGCCTCTCTTTTCTGTTTTGCCACAGTTTTACCAAAAAGCTTTCCTCCTTCCTAACTTTAACAAGTGACACCTGCAAGCTACAGGCTTGCAGTTTCACTTGCCTTTCAGGCACTGTGAATGCTGGTATTCAGCCTCTTTAACCCCATCCAAAAACTGCCTTCCCTAGCATGCAACATTCTCCTCCACTGGAGCCCAAGCTACTATGTGGAGAGGCAAGTTCCCTAAATCCTTTCTGCATGGGTTTCAAATTGGAAGTAAAACAATCCCTCACATCAAACAAGGCCAAATCAGTTCTTTTGTTCCTCAGTTTTGTTATCTCTGTGTTAGGCACAACGGTAGATAATGTGAAAGAGTCAATGTGAATGTGCTGGTAGTGGAATATCATGCTGCCACATGGACAGATTAATTTTCTGCTCTGTGCAAGAGAAAGGCAACCCTGCCTTTCCTCAAATGCCCTTTCGTTCATGAGCTTACTAGCAGAGTATTCACTGAGAGTCCAAACCTAAGAAGGTAATTATAGCAAGGCTGAGTTGAACATGAATCATTTACCAAAACCAATGCAATTATTTCCACCATATTTTTACTTCCCTCCTTTTGCAACAGCCTCTTTTGCTACATTTTGGAGCTAATGGGTTACATGAGCATATCAGTCCTTCCAGACCACATATTTCAGGGCACTGGGTATATTTTTAAACATATTTCATTCCAGTAACAGCCAAATAATAACCAAATAAAAGAAAAAAAATTCTGGTGTCTTTTTGCCTTCCAAAGTTCTGCATTACCTGAAAAGTGCCATTCAGTAACTACACTTTTTTGCCTTTCCACTGTTTTTTTGTTTTGTTTTGTTTTTGTTTTGGTCATACTTCCCAAGAAGCACATAGAAACCTTTTGTGAAATGTGTTCCAAAGTGCTCTGACTCTGGCAGAAGCAGCTGTGTGGTACAAGAGGCAGTGTGATCACAGCCCGTGTTACAGTGCCGTTAGAAGGAAGAATTTCACTGGGTGCTTAATATCTGGACTGACTCATCTGACAGCACTGCAGAAAGCACAGGGGGACAAGGTTGGTGCGTTCTCACTTGCAAAGGGACAAGCAAGTCACAGCTGGATTGCTTTTCTGCTTCCCCCAGCTCATGTAGGCTTCAGGGAAGAGGCAGGGATTTCTGCCCCCACTGGAGACTGTCTCTCCACCTCTACTCCAAAGACAGCCCTTCCCTGAAGCACATCATGGTAGTAGTGACAGTAATAATAATGAAAACACTACTAGGAGCACCATGACTGCCAATTCATTCTTCTATCCTCTCCCTTAATTCTGGTGCCACTTAGCTGAGGTGGTTGGTAAGTTGGAGACAATTTGTAAATATCTTTAGATAGTGTATTTTAACATGTCCAACACCATATACTGACTGTGTAAAAAATAATACATTATGTGTAATACTATTCAGATAAGCTTATAATGTAAATATATCTACAATGAATGTCAAATTATGCTTCAAACTCTATGTACAAGGAAGAACCTCATCTCTTCTTGAGATCTCTTTTTAACTTAACAATATGAAAAACTTGTTATTCATATATATATATACATACATATATATATATGTAATCTGCATTCTTTTCTGCAAAAGAAAATACTACTGCAAGAAAGAAGGGAATGCATTACCTGAATGTGACATCCAAAATCATGTGGTAAAACCAGGAACTGAGAATCTTACAAGTGGTGGGGACTGGTCAAATTCTTGATGCCATACATTTGATCTCATATAAATAAGATAAGCACAAATTTATGGTTAGCTGTGTAAAGCTGACTCACTTGATTATATATACATTATAGATATATATTTATATATGCTGTATAGATATACATATATTACACACAACATTCATACAGTAAAAGCAAAGTTTGATAAAGTTATATTAACTGGGAATTTGGATGTAATGTTGTGTTCCATTTGGAGGAAAAGTGTTATTCAGCAGCATTCTAATTTGTTATACACAATGAAGAAAGGAAGTATTTCATCAAAACAAGCCATGAAGGAATAAGATGATGAGGGCTTGAAACATTTTGAAGAGACAACTAAAATTACATGCAATATATGTGTATGTACTTCTGCTGAGTTGTATTCCTAGTTAAAGCATTGCATTAAACGGAGAATTATAATAGTAAAAGCATGTTTGTATGTGGTATCTCTGTTTATTTAATCTTTCTTCTGACTGAACTACTCTGTGAAATGTAATGGTGATAGATGGAGAAAAATGGTTTTCCTACAGTAGCCATAGGCTGTAAGAATGTCTGTAGTAACCAGAAAAAAAAAATTCTAACCTTCTTTTCCCTGACTTCCTTGGCAAGTGTGAAGTTCAAGAGAGATCTGAAGTACAACTTCACCTGTCCTTGTTTTGTCAACATCTTTGTTCCACCTTCAGAAAAGGTCACCTTTAACTACAGCGTCCCTAGAGATTCTGACAAGGGTCTCCAACAAAACATTCCTCCAGATATTTCTGTCATCCAAGTGTTGAAAGGGAATAGGTAAGATTCTTTTGTAGCTGTGCTGTTATATCCAAGCAAAGTAAATTTTTAACTTTGAGGGGAGATGGTACCACTAACAAATACATGTTGACCTCCCGTTTCCTTATGAATGCAAGCCTATCTGCATGGCATGCTCAGAAAGCATCTAGGAGTAGAGATAAAGAAATAAGGCATATATTCAGCTTCTCAGGGTCTCAGAACACTGTTTCACCCCCACTTCAGAAGCAGACAAGGCTCAGAAGCAGCAAGGGGAGCCAGTGGTGGTGACTGGGGACCATGCCTGCCCAGGTAAATCTAGCTGTTGGAGCACAGCCAGTCTATCAGTTTGACAAGTGATTGAAGTGGGGGGTCTCTTGGGCATGGTGGGTGCATCAGCCCTTTCAGGGTCAGGATAGTTTTGTTCAGCCACTCCAGAATGAGAAGAAGTTGTTTTAATAAAGTGGTCTATGTTGGCTTCCTTTACCTAGTTCTTCCTTTTTAAAATTACAGGACTTTACACCTGTCTCACTCTCTGCCAAAGGCTTTCTGCCTCTGCCATTTGCTCTACTGTTTCTACACCCAAGCTCACCTTCAGCCATTTCACCACCCTTCTTCACCTTCACCTTCTCACAATGAAAATGAGGAAAGCTAGTTTTTCACCTGCCTTTGTCTCAGAGAAATCAGTTAAATTGATGTGTTCACATAGATTTATTTACGTGTCCTACATCTAAGCCCCCTTGCACTACTGATAGGCTGTAGGGTGGGAAAATTTTAAGGGGTAGACCCTGATGGTCAAAAAACTATTTAAGAATCACAACAGAGACACAAAGAGGTACCTGAAATCTGTTTTCCCAAGGCACAACTATTTTTGCCATGCACATTTCTTATTTATACATATATTTAAGATCCACATTGCAGAAACACACAGTTAAGGCTACCTGTAAATTCAGATGCTAAGCTTTTGTTTGCCTTCCCACATACATTTTGAAAATGCTTTTTTCCCCAGTGCTGTTGCTACCCAGTAGAAATGATACTTGGATATGCTAGATTACCTGCCTGAGCCATTCACTGAGACTCACAGTTTCGCCACCAGGCTGTGAGCAAAGTTTCTTTTCTCTTAAAAAAAGTAGAATCACACTTAGCACAATAAAAATTACCACCTCAATCTTCAAGTACAGCCAGTAATATTTGCAGTTAATGTAATACCTAATAATGTACATCTTCTCCCCTCTGGAGAGACATCTTGAGACAATGGCCACCAGGCCAGAAAAGTCTTTATTAAGTGTTTCTCTTGGAGGCCATTTATTATCAGAAAAAAATTAGGTAAAGTGTAGCTACCTACTTCACCCTGAGTTCTGAGAGCACCCTAAGAAAATCAATGCAGAGAAATGCTGCTATTTAGTAAATCCATTAACACTGTTTCTGGCCTTTTGCCAAGCATTGCATGCATCGTCTAGACATGGGAACCTACTTGGCAGCACCAGGAGATTGACACCTTCTTCTCCATGGAGCTTGCCAACTTCACTTCTGCCAACACACAGCATGAGGTAAAAGAATAAAATCAGAAAGAATGATATCGAAGAATGGGAGAGACAAAAATATCCCTTTCCTTTTGCTCAATCTTTGTTCTGTCTTGCCACCTACACCTTCCTTGTTTTGCTCCTTCCTCCCTCTCCCTGTGTCTTTCTTCCTCACACATCTCTGACAAGTCTCATCTACCACTCCAGGTTTCTCTCTCTCATTAACAGTTTGCTAAAGGTGCTACAAAAATCACTACAAAATCAAAGCCTTTGGCTTAAAAATGCAGAGTAATGTAAGAGGAAAAGAGAAAAGAAGGAATGCCACAAAAACTCCAGAATTAATTAATTTAGTTTAGGGACCAAAGGTTTTCCCTGACTCCCCCACTGTTCAGCCCTGTTTATAAGTGTTTTTCATTTTTCCTGCAGTTGAAAAACACTTATAAACAGGGCTGAGCCAAGATTATTAAAACCATATGGCACAGGAGCAATATTCCTAAACAAAATCACTGCCAATGGCAGCTGCACCAAATCATTTTCTGGAACTATAGACACAATGGATCTGTGATTTTGCAAAATTCATCCTACTGAAATGCAACCTTGTTGAGCGGTGTTGGAGTGCCACGACCTTCCAAGGAAGTGTCCTGAGAAGGATATCCTGGGGACACAGGCACATCCTCGCTTCTGGGAGGAGTGATCAACTCTTTTGTGAATCTCCGCTTCAGCTGATGCTGGAGGAAAGGACAGGAACCACACATGGTGATCCAAGGCAAAGCTTATCAGTCTTCTTTCTCAGAGTGACAAACTAGCTCAAAGGGTTTGAGAGAGAAGGGTTTATATAGGGAAACCAGGGAGCGGGATGCAGCGACAAACGAATCAGCTGAGGGTGCAGGGGCAGCAGAAAGGGGGAAGGGCCAATGGGGTTCAAAACAATCTACATGGAACAGGGAGGCATGCTGGGTGAAACTTTTCTTAGCCCTTACAATGAGGGAATGCCTAAGGGCATTACCTTCAGGGAAGGGAGGCTTGCTTTTCCTTGGCTGAGCCATCGGCCTCCACACAACCTAATGAAAGAATAAGGAACAAGGTCAAAGCAGTTCAATCTCTCCAGTACAGATTTACCTCAGCTCCCATTACAGATGGGAAGAACAAGCAGTGCCAGGAGCCCAAAGGAGTAAGAACATTGTAAAAGTCACATTTTTGGGAAAAATTAAGATACTCCTGGATTTGTCTAGCCAGGTTGTCATTTTGGGTAGGAAGAGCTAAGCTAAGCTACAGCTAATGTTGCATGTCTCTCAACATGAGGGTTAGGCTTCAGCATTCCTGCCACTAGCCAAGAGATAAGGATGAGAGCAGAATTCAGTGTTGACAGGCTTAGTTATTAAAATAGTGGGTGTTCAGGATGCTCCACAGAAGATATAAACAAGACAGATCAAATATGGACAGCAAATCTCAGATTTTGTTATGCTTTCTAAAATAAAAGACAAATAAAACAAAAGTTTCCAAGTGTTTTAATTGGTATGTTCCATTACATGGAATGTAATCTCCTTGTATGGAGAAAAGGGCACCATAATTTTATAGAATAGAGGGTTGAAGTCTGCTGCTCATGCTGAGAAGACATGAACTAGAACTAGACAACTATAAAATAATGGAGTTGATAGGAAATTTTCTAGTGAAACTTTTTCCTTCTATACCTTCTATAAAATACTGCTTTTTTTTTTTTGGGAGGGTGTGGAGTAGATAAAGCAAGAGAGAAAGAGGAGACTGAGGGGAGACCTCACTGCAGTTACAACTTCCTCATAAGGGGAAGAGGAGCAGCAGACACTGATCTCTGCTCTGTGGTGACTAGTGATAGGACCTAAGGGAATGGCTTGAAGTTGTGTCAGAAGAGGTTTAGGTTGGATATCAGGAAAATATTCTTCATCCAGAGTGTGACTGGGCACTGGAAGAGGCTGCCCAGGGCAGTGGACACAGCACCAGCCTCACAGAGTTCAAGAAGTGTTTGAACAATACTCGGGCACATGGTGTGACTCTGGGGTACAGTGCTGTGCAAGGTCAGGGGTTGGACCTAATCATCTTTGAGTGTCCTTTCCAACTCAGCTTATTCTGTGATTCTGTTATTTCAAAGGAATTCCTGGTTTTGAAATGCTCTAGGAAAAAAGAGGGATAATTTTATGGCTTATGCACAGCCTTTAGCAGTGGCCAACCAGAGATATGCACCAGGTTAGAAAAAGTCTAAGCAGGTTTCCATAGCATTTCACAGAGAACAAGAATGACCACGATTTTTGCTCTCGACATGGCTGGGTTGTAATCCAGAGCATACAGTCAGCATGATTATGTTTTTATGAACACTTAGAGAGTCGCTCCTCAAATGCTTGGGACCCTGCAAAGAGGAATAAAAGGGAGGAATACATACTTTAAAAGATACATGCTAAAATATGTGTTAATCCCTTGGCAGACACATTTCAGAGTGGAGAGGGCTAAAAAGTGAAAGTCAGTGGTGTTTACAAAGAAAACTGTGAAGCCACAGCAAGAAATTAAAATGAGGCATGTCACGCTTCATCTGTCAAAAGTAGGGCACCCTCCTAGGGGATGCGTACAAACATTATTTTCCCTTCTTTAAGGAACCTTCTTTAAATGGGCTGAAGGCCTCTTCGGATACAGTTTTTTCTACCTATACCAATGATGGGGACAGGCTCAGATGACCCCCTTTTGAACAGTTACAGTTAGACAAGAGGCTTTCAGTCCACCTGTGCACAGCCCCAGGGTTTCATAAGTTTTGTAGCTGCAGCTCTAACAATAATTATAATAACTCTTGTAATGCTGGGAAAAAATGAGACAAGTGGAGAGGTGATGAAAGGAGAGAAATCCATTATGCAAAGCTGCAAACTGTACGGGGAGAAAATAAAGCTGATTAGTTCTTATGCGTTTGCTCTGTATTCAGGAGTGTCTTTTGTTCTGGGAGACCATTTGTCCTTACAGCAGCAACTGTTCTGTCCAGTTTTGCATGCCCTTGATTGCAGTAGAGCCACCCTTGAGCTCAGTTTCCTGAAGAGATCAGCCCTTCTTTCCTTGCCCTGGATGCAATGGTCATGGCTGGCATGGACCTGCCCCTCTCATCCCTCCTAAAGGCTCTTTATGAGAAGTGAACAAAGCAGTAAGGCAGAGAGCGCCAGCCTGGTGCAGTGCAGGCTGGAAAGGGCAGAGCAGGACTGCTCTGGTAACAGGGTCTGACATTCCCCATCACGTTTTCTCCTCTCCATCACTCCCCATTAGCATGCACCCCACCAAAGGTGCCAGGAAAGCCACTTCACAATAACACCACTCACAAGAATACGAACCTGAAACAAGAGGAGCCTTACAAAGAGAACTGAGAACCTGATTGCAAAGGCCCAATGTGACAATCGCCCAAAGGGCAAGGAAGGGACAGGCTGTAGTTTACATGCACTTTTTCCATTTCCATCCCCACTTCCTTCTCTAAGTTTGCTTTTGTATAGAAGGGGAAAATAAAATAACAGATTTGGATTCAATTCCATACAATTCGCTGCTTTTCCTGTTATGCTGGACACAGGTTATGACTGCGATGGATAAGCAATAAATATACGGAATAGAAAAGTACACCCTTGGCTGTTAATTTTACAGGAAAAGCCTTGAGACTCTGGTTTAAAGTAATTTCTGTTGCACAGCCTATGTCCTGTTCTATTGCCTTCTGCCTATTGTTCCAGGAAACTTCCTCCAAGGGGCTTTCTTTCTATTAGGTTACGGACCTAATCATGAAACGGTAATTCCTCGGGGGCCCAGACAGTGCTGATTGCCTTCTAATGACATGAAGTGCCCCTCATCTCCAGGTCACTGCCTTGAAACCACCTCTGGTTTCTCCACGGCTAGGAGTGATCTCAATCTGTTGGTCACGAAATATGTTAATGGTGGTGTGTACTGCTGCCTCAAAGCAAAGCATTTAAAGGAAGAACCTAGATGAAATGTTGAATTTAGGGAACGAGTGTTATGAGTTTTATCTTTAATTTCTGCTGGTTTTCATCAAGTCAGCAGTTTATCTGAAAATAAATTAAAAATTAACTTTCCACTCAGACCAAATACAAGCCCATTTTATCATTTGTGAATACATCTCACCCATACATTTGTCTGTAAATTATCCTAGAGTGAAAGTGGCCAGGGGAGGGAGAGGTGTAGTATTACACCTGTAGTGATATGAACATCAGAAAAACAATTTTATTTTTTGGGGACTTTTTGGGAACTTTGGGGGATTTTTTGAGGATTTTTTTGAGATTTTTAGGGATTTTTTTGGCAGGGGTTTGGGGTGTTATGGGGATTTTTTTTTTTTTAATTTTGGGGGGATTTTTTTTGGGCCCTGGCCAGGAAATAGGGGCAGCAGCCACGCTGGCACCCCAGGGTCCGCACATCGTCCAGGCTGTGAAACCCAAAGGGGAGGGGGCTCTGCTGGCCCCAGGCCTCGAACTCCTGGGGGAAAATTGGGGCTGGGGGTCCCAAAATGAAGGAGTGACCCAATGCAGAGTCCCAGGAAATCCATCTGGGATCCCCCTGGGACCCTTCAGGAACCCCCAAATCCCCCCCCAGATCCCTCTGAGACCCCTCAGATCCCCTCAGGATCCCTCTGGGACCTTTTGGGACCCCCAGATCCCCTCAGGATTCCCCCAGATGCCTCTGAAACCCCTCCTGGATCCCCCCAGATCCCTTTGGGACCCCCCCCATACCTGGAAGAAGGCACAGGTGTCCCAGGGTCCCTCGGGGGGGTCCCACAAGTACGAGGCCATCAGGGCCAGGCAGCGACTGTCGACCTTCTTCCCGAGACAGAGAGCAGAGACCTGGGAGGGGATCCACTGGGATCCATTGGGGCCTGCTGAGACCCAGCCACAGCCCTGGGACCCCTCCTCCTTCCCGAAATGCAGAGCAGAGACCTGAAAAGGGATCTGCTGGGATCCATCCACAGCCCTGGATCCCCTCACCCCCGCTCCAGGATCCTCCCTCAATCCTGAAATGGAATGCTGAAACCTGCCCGGGGATCAAATGGGATCTGTTGGGATACCTGGCACCCCCCAAACCCATCCAGACCCCCCCCAGATCCCCAGGGATCCCGGATCTGACCTGGGGGTGTACACAGAAGTTCTCGTGGGAGTTCAGCGCCAGGAAGGGCAGAGGCTCCCCCAGGTCCCGCTCGTAGCAATCCAGGAGCTTCTGCAGCTCCTCCACCACCGGGGGGGGATCCCGGGGATCTGAGGGGATCCACCCGAGGGATCCACCCCGAGGGATCCACCCCTGAGGGATCCAACCCCAAAGGACCCAGCTGCAAAGGATCCAGTCTGAGTGATCCACCCACCCCTGAGGGTCCAGTCTGGGGAATCCACTCCTGAGGGATCCACCCATCCCACACTGTCCTAGTTTAGGGCAAATTTAGGGAAAACCTCCAGGACGAGCACCCGGAAAAAAAAACAAACCCCCCAAGACTCCTTCCCTACCACCGGGTTCAAGAAGAATTTCCTCAGAGGAAAAGTGAAAAAAACCTGTTTATTAATCAAACAAAACACTTCCCAACACAAGAGAAGAAAATTAACAACTCCAGATGACAAAAAAAACTCTTTTACTGGTGTGAGAGGGTGACAAACTCAGACATTCTCTCCTGTGGGTGGTATCAGTCTCCGGCGCTGGGAATGGCTGCTGCAGATCTCAAATTGCAGAGTCCTGGTGTTCCAGGTCTGGTCCAAACAGGTTCAGATGGTATACAGAAAGGGAAAGAAGGAAAGAACAAAAAACAGTCCAGGGAAAGAGACTGGACTGCCTAACTAACAAGCAAAAGCCAGCAAAACTAAAAACTAAAGCTAGCAAGCAAGCAAGCAAGCAAGCAAAAGCAGGCGAGCCAGCCAGCCTGAGCGAGCAAAAACCTAGCGTCCCAAGCACAGACCATGGGGGAGAGGAGCCGCCTGATAAGTAGACAAAACAAACCTTGCTTAAACAGAACACACGACTGGGGATACAAGCCACCATAACGTCACCCCAGGACACCATAACGTCACTCCACCTTCTCGATCTCGGGTACAGTGCGGGAGCAGTAGATCAGCTTGGACACGTCCAGGGTGAGCCTGGGGAAAACATGGGATCTGATCTGATCCACTGGGATCTGATGGGATGCTCTGGGGTCACCTGAGACCCACCAGAACCTTCTGGGACCCACTGGGATGCCCCCAGAACCCCTCAGGATTCCCCAGGATCTGCTCACCCACTGGTAGGCGATGATCAAGGCCAGCAGCGACGCCGCCTTGCTGGTCCCCGACGGCATCTCCAGCACCCCGTGGCCCTGGAGGGTCCCAGATCCCTCAGGATCCCCTCAGCATCCCAGTGGATCCCTCAGAATCTCTCCCCAGACCCCACCTTGGCGTCCAGCATGCGCTTGAGCTCCAGCATGTAGAGAACTGCTTGGGGTAGATGAACTTGTAGGGGAACAGCACCAGGAGCCCGTCCACATTCAGCCTGGGGAAATCCAAGGGGATCTGCTGGGATCTGGTGGGGATCCCAGAGGGATTTTGGGGAATTTTGGGGGGTCATGGGGGTCTCGCAGCTCCTGACACCCCCAGATCATGAAGGAAAGGGGGTGGTTTGGCCCCCTCAGCGCCCCAAACTGGGCTGGACTGGGATGAACTGGGAGCGCTGGGTTGAGCTGGCCCGGCAGCACCCCCGCAAAAACACCCAAAACCCCAAAAACCAGCCTGGCGCCCCCGAACTGAGCCTGATCCCATCCCGGAACCCCTCAAAACTCCACAAATTCCACAAAATCCCATCAAAATCCCCCAAATCCCAAAAAATGCCCTCAAAATACCGCAAATCCAACAAAATTCCCACAAAATTCCCCTCAAATCCTCGCTTTTCCCGCTCTTCCCGCCGCTCACATCATGACTCCTGCAGCTGCCACGCGCTGCCAACGAGACCCGCCCCGTTCCCGCCATGAACGCTCTGATTGGTCAGCGGAGCACCTTCTGCGTTCTTCCATTGGCTGAGAGAACTGCCAATCAAGCAGGGAGAAAGTAGCTGCAGGCATGCGCAACCGATCTTCAAATCATCGATTGGCAGGCATTATCAATCGAGCACCAAACAATCGATCAGCAGATATTAGCAATCGATCGCAGAGCAATCGATCTACAGACATTAGCAGTCAAGCTCCGATCAATCGATCGGCAGGCATTAGCAGTCAATCACCAAGTGATCGATCGACAGGCATTATAAGTCAAGCACCAATCAATCGATAATCAGGCATTAGCAGTCAAGCTCCGATCAATCGATCGACAGGCATTAGCAATCGAGCTCCAAGTAATCAATCCACAGGCATTAGCAGTCAAGCTCCAATCAATCAATCGCGGACATTGTCTGTCAAGCGCCAAGCAATCGATCAGCAGGTATTAGCAATCAATTGCCAATCAATTGATAGACAGGCATTATCCATCGAGCTCTGAGCAATCGACAGGCAGACATTAGCAGTCAAGCTCCAATCAACCGATCGGCAGGAATTAGCAGTTGAGCGCCAAGTAATCGATTGGCAGGCATTAGCAATCAATTGCCGATCAATTGATCGACAGGCATTTACAGTCGAGCTCAAATCAATCAATTGGAAGGCATTATCCATCGAGCTCTGATTAATCGATTGGTAGGCATTATCCATCTAGCTCCAATCAATCAATCAGCAGGCATTAGCAGTCGATCTCAAAGCAATCGATCAGCAGGCAGTATCCGTCGAGCTCCGATCAATCGATCGGCAGGCATTAGCAATCGAGCTCCAAGCCAATTTGGGTTGGGAATTTTATGGGGGTAAATTGGGAATCTTGACTTCGAAATTTGAGTATTTGGGGCTGGAAATTTAAATTGAAATTTGGGAATTTGGGGCTGGAAATTCCATTAGAAATTTGTGAATTTGGGGCAGGGAATTTCAATTGAAATCTGTGACTTTTGGGCAGGAAATCCCCAGTCTTCTTTTTCTCACTCAGGGTCAGGAACGGGTGCCGCGAGTTCTGCAGGACCCGGCTCTTGGTCACGGTGTGGGCAACCTCGTCCTGCAGGGGAGCAACCAAAAATCAGCTCCCAAAAATGAAATTTGTCCCCTCCAAAATTTCCCCAAAACAACATTGCCCACCCCAAAATGTCCCAAAACCAACATCTGTCACCCCGACATGTCCCAAAAACTACATTTGTCACCACAGAATGTCTCAGAAGTGCAAATTTTCACCCCAAAATGTGCCAAAAATGCAAATTTTCACCCCAAACTGCCCCACAAATGCCATTTTCAACTCCAGAATGTCCCAAAAATGCCATTTCTTACCCCAAAATATCCCAAAATTGCCATTTGTCGCCCCAAAATGTCCCAAAAATGTTATTTGTCACCACAGAATGTCCCAAAAATGCCTTTTTTACCCCAAAATGTGCCAGAAATGCAAACTTTCACTCCCAAATGTGCCAGAAATGCAAATTTTCACCCCAAACTGCACCACAAATGTCGTTTTCACCCCAAACTACCCCAAAAATGTCATTTTTTACCCCTAAATGTGCTAAAAATACAATGGAAAATGCCCTCGATCAAACCCCAATATCCACACTTTTTCCCCCCAAAACTCCCTCTTTTCACCCCCAAATTCTCATTTTTCCTCATAAAATTCCCTTTTTTCCCCCCAAACCCTCATTTTTCCTCAAATTCCCATTTTTTCCCAAAATTCCCATTTTTCACCCCAAAATTACCATTTTTCTCCACAAATCCCCATTTTTTTCCCAAAATCGCCGTTTTTCACCCCAAAATCTCACCTTGGCCATGACAATCTGATCCCAAAATTCCCTTTTTTTTTTTCAATAGTGCCTTAGATCACACCCCCAAAATCCCCATTTTTCACCCCAAAATGTCCAGATTAGACCCAAAAATTTCAGGTTTTTCCGCAAATTTCTGTTTTTTCCCAAAATCAGCAAAATTTAATTTAACACCATTCCATTATTCTTTGATTATTATTGTAAGCAGTTCTAAACGATGCTGTAATAAATTAATGCAATTCATGCGCCATATAACATAAAATATTGAAAGCTGTTTTCAGGATTTCTCATTTCATGGAAAGTTGTAAAAACAAGATTTTCTTCCAAACCGAAACAAACAAAATAATAATTTCTTGGTTTTCCATGAGTTGGAAAACTGTATTTCAATGTCCCTACTATTCGTGTGTCCGCCTCATGAGCATATACACAGATGTACAACTGAAAAACCCGAAGGCCAGGATGTTGTCATATTAGATATCGCAAAAGCAGGCACAAAAGCTGAAGCATAAATAACTACTGTCTCCTCCATACAAATATATTTTTTGATATTTAAAATCTGTGTTCAAGGTGCAGCGAGCATGGTTTGAGCAGAGGAAAAGAAAAATCTGCTATTTTAAACCTCAGAAAAACAATGAAAAGCAGTATTTTTTCAAAATCTGGGCAGGGTTGCTTGCTGTACCATTCAGTTCCTCAGCTGGGAGGAGGTGGTGCAGCAGCAGCCTGTGTGCATGTGCCTGGCACAAAAACCTCTCTCCAGACACCTGGGAGTGATCGACCCTTGTAAGAGGTCAGGCCAGCTGAGCAAGGGCAAGAAGAACCTCTGTAGGCAAGAAGGGAACTCTTCCCTCCCTGCACAGTCTGGGTGCCAAATTCCCTGTGCAGAGCTCTGTGTATTGATCAGCACAACACAGCTGTCCGCCCACGTGGTTATTAATGGCTAATAAACAGCTCAAGCACCCACAAGCTGCATTTTTCTTAGCACCAGTCTGCAATCACTTAAATAACCAGAAGGGCTCAGAGAGGTGCCATCAATTGCAGAAATTATTGCACTCTCAGGATGTTTCACTGAAAACTCCCACACGAAGCAATTAGTGTCAGTGCTGCTATGTCTCAATCAGGGCTTTTCAGTGGGGTTGGGGTCCCTCATGAGCATTGCCTGGGGCACAGTGGCTGCTGCACAGAGCCCTCAACTTCCCAGGTCCTCTGTGTTCAGCTACCTGGATTGACTCTGTGATCCTCAGGAGTGAGATAAAGTTGGAACAGCTTGAAAGGAGCATGGAGGACAAAGCACAGAAAAAACTACCTGCAGCTGGCTCCCATTAAGGAGCAAATCCTGTTTGCTGGTCAAAAAGACCCAAAATATTGGATTCTTTCCAAGGGAAATATGAGGAAACTTGAGTGATGTATCCCATTTTCACTGCTTAATTTAATAGCTTGCTGTTGATGTACATGAAAAAGGCAATTGTAGCAAACACAAAGCAAATAAACCTGATTTTAAATCCAGTGGGAGAAAAAAAAAAAAAAAGAAAAGAAAAAAATTATAATATTTATGTTCAGAAAAAAGCAAGACAGGATTTCTTTTCCTAGTTATTTTTCCTAATAATATACAAGTTATTTTACCTAATCTTAGCTATGTTCTGCAGTGTAAAGCAACTTCCATCCTGGCTTTATGACATTTCTCATACTGAGATTGTAGTGAACAAAGCAGAAGGGAAAGGTGATTGACTTCAGGTCACTAGACCACAGCAAGGAGAAAAAGTGAGCAAACATTTTCAGCAGAAGTCAGCAATACCTAACAGGTCTCATTTCCCATGCGCCCACACTTCTGACATAAGAAAAAAATTGTCCAAAAGTTTCAGCAAAAGTTGTAACACAGGAAGACCACAAAACCCTCACATACCCAATTCCCTAGCCATAAGGACACAGAAACAGCCCTACAAAATGTCAGAGAAAAACATTTAAATGAGCTAAGAACAACTTACATGGTAGTTGAGCAAGGACTCTGAGTTTGCAAGACTCCCTGTGCAGCAACAGGAGCAGAGTTAGAGGAATAAGTAGAAAACTGGTGAAACATCCCCAGTGCCTAAAAACTTGCATCTGAATTGCTTGCATCTGAATTGAGCTCTTGATCACATTCAACTCTCCTCAGCCCTGCTCTTCCTCTTTCCTTCTGCTTCTGAGCTTTCACCTTCAGGAAAGACCTAGTGGCAACCTTTTGCCTTGTGCTCAGGGCTACAGGCTTCTGAAAATCTGGAGATCCCACTGGTGATACTCTCACTGGGCAAGGGGCTGCATTTGAACATGAGCTCACTTCCTTGTAGGCAGGAATCTTCCTTGAAACTGAGCTTCAGGGGTTATTGAAACCCTGTTCATTTTCAGGACTATCTGAACTAAGATGCCAATACAAATGAAAGGGGATTCTCAGCCATTTTTCTCTTCTGAAGTCAAAACACACAAATTTTTGAAAGTAATAAGATGAGGTGATTACTACAGTCATCCAGCTGAGACGATTTTTAGATGTCACTATTTCTTTTAGAAATAAAGTGATTCAGACAGACATTCAGACAATCAAAAGCACATACTGAACCTTCTTTGAAGCTTAATCCATTTGCAAGCTTCTGATTTTACACTAAATGAAGCACTGTTCAAAGAACTGTATTTTTAACCGTGTGTTGGATTCACCACACGAAAAGAAAGCACAAGGGATGCCACTCCAGAATGACATCTCTGTGTTTTTAGGTGCACAACTTCTACTTATCCCTGGGAGCTTTCCTCATTTATGGCATGCTTTGTAGGGAACAAAGAAGAGGATATTTTGAAAACAAATCATCAAATATTTATGGTTAAAATCTTCTCATAACCTTTGACTTTCATCTCTGTGAAAACATTCATGGGTACAGGGAACGGTCCCTTAAAATAAAATTATAAAATTCTTGCTAGAAAAGGAGTGAAATTGGGCAGGAGAATTTATTTCCTGTGCCAAAATCATCACTAATACTGGTGAAAATCAGCATTTGTGTTCCCTTTTAGCCAGCTATAACCCTATTTAGCAATGAGGTGGTCTAATACTAATTAGCCTTCATCAGCTACTTAACTGCTTTTATCCTGGCAATTTGCTACTCTTTACTAAGCATAACTATTGAACATCCATACAAACAAGAATCCAAAAACATTTCTCTGTCATCTCTCTAGAACTAAAACTGCTACTTATCAAATGTTTCTCAAAAAATATACATGGGAAAAAAAGAAAGTCAAAAACTTAAATGAATAATTGAAATATTCTCAGGAATATGTAAAAAAGAAAGGGATATGTTTGCAAAATTGCCTATATTATAGTTTAATAAGTGGAAAAATTAAGGAAAGAAATAGAAAAACAAACCTTGTTTCATTTAAGTAGATTTTAGCTGAATGTGTAATGAGAAAACATTTTGTTTGACCTAGTATTTTTTATCATTAATTTTAGATTAATTTATGGAGCAGAAAATAATTGCAAAACCTTAACTTCAATAGTCATCTACTCTGACTTCCTGCAGAAGAGAAACCATGAGTTGCCATCAACAAATTCCTACTGCAAGTTCAGAAATTCCACTTGAATTAAAACTTGTTTTATAGAAAAAACTTTGTACTGAATCTTGAGATATTTTAAAAGTAAGCCTGATTTAGTGACAGGTTTGCTGGCACATATAATCCATTTTTCTTAATGATGCTTCAGTGATTGATTATTCTTAGCTTAAACATTTACCATTGATTTCTGTTCTGAATTTGACTAGCTTCAAATCCCAGCCATGAGAGTCATTTGTGGATTTTTATACCTTCAGAAGGTTAAAATGTTGTCTTGTAGTAAATCTGCTCCTCTCATAGGCACTTATCTACTGTGAACAGGCACCATTCACTTCTACAGATAAATGAAAAAGACATTTGACAGTGGAAAACGTTTTCCAGGACTCCAGTATTCCTTGTAGCTCTTTTCTAGGCTTCTTAGTTTGTCAATATGCTTTTAAAAATGTGAAGCAGAGCTGACTGGGAATACTGTTTTATTTGAAACACCTTTCTCAATGTAAACAAAAACTTTCCATGGAAACGTGATTTTACAGGAGATTGCTGAAGTGTCTCAGAATTAAACCAAGAAGGTCTAATTTATATTTTCTAGAAATATGGCTGATACATGTACAAATCATTCAAATTCAAAGCAGGGATCTCAAATCTTTAATTCTGGTAATCCAAGGGATTGACCTAATCACTAAACCAGCAGTGCTCTGCACTGATAATCTCCAGCTGGAATGATTGCGCTTTTTGTAACTCACTGCAGCTCAGTGGACCCTAACTGAGAACACGGCAGCTCATGGTGCATTGCTTGTGCACAAGCTCTCCTGGCACGATGTTCCCAGGCTCCAAGGCACCCCTGGAGTTTGGGATACTCAATCCAACCACTGAATTTAAGTCCACAATGCCCCAGGGGAGTGAAACCTCTGCTTGCCACAGGCTGCTTTGAGTTCTCTAGCTTTCACACAGTGAATATCAACTTTGGTTTGCAGGGCTGAAAACAATGACTATGCCTAGAAAACCCTGCAAAACACAATTCCTGCTTTTCAGATCTGCTTTATTCATAAAAGCAGTATACAGTCTTGCTGCATATGGTGGTAAGAGTGGCTCTGCTTGTGGTTGAACTTTATTTACACCATCAAGGACTGCTTAGACTCTTGTCTTGCTAATACACCATCTTTAGAGCTCATGTTGCAAAGATTATTCAGCCTGATCCTTCACCTCATCCTTCCAGCTGGAGACAAGGTTTCCACAGCTGATGTGGCTGAAGGAAGTGTGCAAAGGGAAAGGGATCAAGACAAAGACCATGTCAACAGGAAACCCATGGAGATTTTCCCTTACTCGCGTATCGAAACACAACTCCAAAAATTGTCATGAAAAGATTTCTAGCTCTTCTTTTCCTACCAACTATCTTTCCAACTCAGGAAAACCAGGCCTCTGAGAAATGTGGAGCACCCCACATCTTCTAAAGTGCTCTCTTGTTCTGTAACTTGGCATTAACACCATTCATCCCTCCTTCAGCTTCAGTTCCTCACACAGGCAGTCAATTTGAAAGCAGTCACAGCCTTCTCCCTCTCTCTGTGACAAGAAACAAAAAGCAGTCCAGATAGGAGATTTTATATAACTCGAAGGAGATTCTGCCTGTGTTTTCCCAAAATACAGATATAATTACTGTGCTTCAGAAAAGAGAAAGAGGGATAAAGAATATGTGCCTATAGGCACATAGTACAGCTTAACTGGGTCCTGTACAATTCTTCTAGGTAATGGCATTTTTCAGCTGTTGCATGCCCCAAATCACATGAGAGCCAGGTTCTTATTTGTCTCAAGCACAGGGTAGCATTTAAGTCTTGGTCTGGATTTTTTCAAATTACTTTCCAGCTTGTGCTCTTTATTTCAGTACTTGTTCCAGTCTCCTAATATAGAGCAACTTTCCCAGAAGAGCATTAGGAAGCAGTGAAGTGGCTCTATCCCAGGTAACTTGGGTGTACAAAGGAATCTCTTCTGTTTGGCGTGTTCTTTATGAAATTCTAGTCACAATTTCCTCTCTATACAGTGCAGCTTTTCAAGGATGTGCACAAGCAGTCTTGTAGGATTACACTTAATGCATGCAAATTTGTCTGTGGAGTTTTGCTTTTCAATGTAGAATCATACTGGCTCATTTGGTCAAAACCTGGGGCTTACAGCAGGGTTTGGTCCCTGGATGGGCCATTCCCTGCAGAGCTGGAATGGATGAACCTTGTGGGTCCCTTTCAACACAGAATAGTCTGTGATTCTATGATACACACAGAACATATGTAATTTTCCAGCTTGGAGGACTCCTTTAATCAGTCTCTCTTTTTCCTATTTAACCCTGGATGCACAGGATTATTCATACTGCGTATTTTCCCAAGAAGCAAATTCCATCTCTTAACACAGCAATCCCTGTAATATTTACTGTGCTGCTGACTCCTGAATTATCCCTCCATTTCAGGAGACAATAACTTTCAGTGTTGGGTTTTTTCTTGTAGACACCCAAAAACTTTTTCTTGGAAATGCAGCCTTGTGCAAAGTTCATTTTTGCCAGCTAGCAACAAACTGTATTTTCTCCTCTGCCTTTTGTTCATCTCCCCTAAGACAAAGCTAAGCCTAAGCTAAGACTTTCAGGGCCAACAGATCCCAGCCAGAAGGAGCAGGGTTGATCCCTGCATGGAAAAGCAAACTGTGAGTAAACAAGACAGTGTTTTCAATACATACAAGGGTTGTGATTACAGGTTAATTCAGGCAACCTCAATCTCTACTGGTAAATGGTGTTACACTTTTCATTTAAATGAATAGTTTTAGAGATTAAAATTTCAAGTGATGATGTTTGGGAATTTTTTTGGAAATCCCACAATTAAAATATTTCTATTCAAGCCTCCTCGACATTCTTACCCTTTAACTGTAGTGAAAGCTCAATCTCTTGATTTTACAAGTTTCTTAATATATGCAAATAAAATTCCCAGGGAAAACAGACATCTTTTATGAAAGTAATATTTAAGGGAGAGAGCTAACACACCCATAAAATTGTATTTCAGAAAGAGTCTCACTAAATGCAATAGTTTATTTTAAAAGTGGTAATATTTTCTTGGTCTCACAACCCACTGCACATGCAAAAAGAAAACACAGAGAACTGTACCTTCCCTGAGGCAGTGGTCAAAGGAAAGGAATTTGATAAAATGCCTGTAAAAGACACCTAGACAGCTTGTATCAAGCAGGAGTGGCTCTCTATCACACATTTCACAGCCCTGTATCCCCAGGGCCTGTAGCAAGGGGCCACAGGCTGAGGCTGCAGCTACACAGGCACAACATCATTTCTAGAAAACAACCAGCATCACAGAAGATTAGCATAAACCCCTTTTCTTTGCCAGAGTGGGGAATTTCTTGATTACCACAAGCTGTAACCTCATGAAAAAATCACAAGAAAAATAATATTTCTGACATTCACAGTGCTTTTGGTTTTTTAATTCACTTATCCTCACCAGCAGCAGTTATGAAGAGCGTGGGAGTACAACTCTTAACCAGAAGCAGCCTTCAAGGGCAAGCAGCTCTGATCCAGGCTCCTGAGGAAGGGGGAAGAGACAATCCCCCAAGGAAGTAAATCTTCAAAGGCTTACATCAAGACTATTCTGGGTAAAAGCAAACCGTGTGTACCACTTCAGTTTAACATCCTTTTTTTTTTTCCTCGATTTTCAGCTCCTAAAACAGATAAAATTATAAAATGAGAACATTTCCCCCCCTTTTTTTACTGAGATACTCCTTTTGGACTCCTTTACAAACGAGCCTCAAAACTGGTATTGGTGATGCTGCAGAAAATGAGCAGTGCATGAGTCAGGCTGAATACAAAAGGCAGGTAAAGTACTGGACACGTTTGAAAGGTGAGGTGTCAGCAGAGCAGTGGGAACACTCACATGCAGCCACTGGCTTAGCAGTTTGCAGTGGTTATGATGTCTGAGGAGAGCAGCACTCCAGCTGAGTTGAACCAATGAACCCATTTACTTCAGACAGCCTGTTCCAAGCTTTCACAGAAAGCAGGTGGTGGCTTAGGAAGAAGTGTTATGAATTTTAAGTAGGAATACAAGCACAGGTCTCCCTCCATTTAAGGTAATGCCTGGCTGCTCTTTCCAAGCACTACATAAAGTAGCAGGGGGTGGAATCCAGCCTTGGGGTAATTCATTTCCTCCAGCAATGTTCTCCTGAATTCAGTAGAATATGTAGGACTAGATTAATATCAAACAGGAATTACATTTTTAGAAAGTATCCTGTCTTCATTCTGCACTGGATTAAAGGCCAGAACTCTGTGAGTTACTCAGTAAAATCAGACAGATTGTGTTCAAAGATGTTCAGGTCCCTGCTGCTCTGGAATTTGCTTCATCCCAGGCACAAGCACCCCACAGCAAGCTATAATGTCAGTCTCCATGGGGTTATCCATTTGGCAGTGCTGCACATTCCTTGCTCATGCAGCAATTAAGTTTTGAGGAAAAAAGAACATGAACCAGACAGGTTCTGTTTCTCCCACATGTTGACATTAGCTGAGAACAACAGAGTTCAAGTAACCCACCCCAAGCAACTGTAAGAGATAAAAAGAATTTTCTTTTGAAACTGCAATGCAATGACTAAATAAGCAAATAGTATCTCATACATATACTGTCTCACAGAGATATAAAGGGTATGCAGCCAAAAATTACACAGAAAAGTGCATGTGATATGAAAGATTATACAAAGTAAATATAAAGATTATTTCTAAAGAATTTCATTTACTAAGGCAGAAACCTTACCCAAGCAATTTAAATTCTTAAGCTGGAGTACCAAGGTATTTTTGAGATATTAAAATAAGAGAATCTATTCCTCTGCTGAATGAGCATGGGATTAATAGGACAGCATCTTCTCCACCATGGTCTTTCTTCTATCTTTTATTATTTGCATAAACTTATATCAATAAATACCTCATTTAATGTGATAAAATATCAGAGTATTCTTTTATTTTAAGCAAGCTATAATATTTTGATCAGCTACTTTTTGAACAGACTAAACTCTTCTTACCTGTGTCCATAAAGTGTCCCAATTACCTAACTTCCTAGTATAATAAGTTATTCTGGCATAAGTGTCCACTATTGTTTCCCATTTATGAAAAATTACTGTTGGCATTTTTACATGTTCCACCCATAATGATTTCCACATATTATTTCCTACACTCCTATAGAAGGTCTCACACTTGGACCTACCAAAAGACTTAGTATTCATTGGTGGCTTTACTGATGAACACATCTTCTTTGACCACGAGTCCATTCAGTCTGATGTGCCATCTTGGCAAATCTTTAGTATCCTGCAAGAAAAAAAACCAACCCACAAACAAAAGTTACTCTGTTCTGGAAGATACATCTCAAATAACATTATTCCTATGTATTTACAAATCATTAAAATAATGTTCTCTATTCTGCTTTAGTGAGGCTTTGAATTTCTAAGTAAAAGAAAAGCACAGAAAGAAACAGCACAAACTTTATAAAACAACTTGCTAACTTAGAGAATGCTTCTAATCAGCAGCTCTGACAATTCACTTGGAATTAGTTAGCACAAAGTATACAAGCCACGTCTCTTCTAGGATCCCTTGGGGCTTGTATCATCCCAAGTTTACACATTCAAAGAACAAAACTGTGTGCCCTCAAGTCATCTAAAAACTATTTCAGGGACAGCATGTGATTTTGCTCTTTGTGCAGAGTGCATTGCTGCATTGAATGTGAATGAAAAATTAGTCATATTCAAATTCCAAATAGCCCACAGACCTTGGCTGGCTTTTCTTTGGTCCCTTCCGTTAAGCAATCATGAAAATTTTAGAAGCTCAGTTTTGCAGTTAGCTTCTTATTGATTAATGAATTGATAATGAATCACCAAGGTACATATGTTACCTCCCTGAAAAGAACATGCATTTACATTGTCATGGCTGAGATCCCCAGTTAATTCAGTGTAAGGGCAGAGAATGCTTCAGCTTTCAGTTTCCTCCATCACACTGAAAAAGGCCTCATATCCTGGAAAAACAGGAGAAGCTTATCTCTTTTCTAGACTGAACTCGCACCTAAGTCTGGATTAGGTAGATGTAATTACTGTCACTTATTGAAAGCGACATTTTGTGTCCTTTGTGAGCTGCTGTAAACAAATTCTGCTTCAAGACAGAAATGTTAAGCCCAAAAAGACACATTTTACTGGCAGGATTACACGGAATATGGGTCATTCCCTACGCTGGGGCACCACAAAGGACTCAAGCCTGCTAACTTTTGTGGATAGCTCAGCTCCACACAGCTGCTGCCTCACGCCTCAGGTGGGATAGGGAAAAAATTAGAGGAGTGAAAATGAGAAACCTTGCTGCTGAGATAAAGCAAAAGTTGCACACCTCAGCAAAGCAAATTAAGGACTTCATCCACTACTTCCCATCTGCAGGCAGCTGTTTAGCCATGTCCAGAAAAGCAGAGCTACTTCACACCAAAGTAGTCAGGGAAGACAAACACCATCACCCTGAATACCCTGTGCCCATTTCTTCCCCCAGCTTTAATTTCTGAACACAACCTCATATGGCATGGAATATTCTCCCACCATCAGCTGTCCCCAATGTGATCCTTCCCAGCTTCTTGTGACCCCTCACTGGTGGGCAGTGTGAGGAGGTTCTCAGCTCTGTTGTGATCATGAAAACCTAAAAGCAATGTATAAGCTACTGTAAAGAAATTTATTTTTTTCTACATTTTTTCAAGCTTACTAGCTGAAATGGAATGCAGAGGCATTCAAACTTGGATTCAATGGTTTAATTTTATGTTGTGGATCCCAGGCATGGTGCCTGGTTCTGCCTTGCCTTGCATTTTCTCTCCACACCTGTGAGAAGGAAACTGATAAATTGAGATTATAAACATGAACTATTTTCCATTGGAAACATAGGCATAGGAAAGCACTGTGAGCAGATGGCTTTCTGAAGCCAAAGACCACATAGGTGTGAGCTGTTCAGATTGCCCTAAACAATTCCTCCATCTCAGACCTCTCCATTTTCTGCCCCAGTACAAGACAGAGACTGACAGAAGGGCTCGACTGGGCTGCTTATGGCACAAGACATCTATTCTGTCAACAGTAAGGCTGATGTAGGCAATAATTCCTTTCCAGGCATCAATGAGAAAGATTGAAACCACCATCATCTTCTTCCCTACCTTTCTTTTTTTCCTTTACTGGTGGTATGAGGGAGAAATCAAATTCTGTTCTTTGCATGCAGTCAGCCACTGATTAAACGCAGTCATCTTCCTCTATGTGTGTCCACAGTCTTTTAATACAAAGTGTCACACAAAACAAATATTAGCCCTAGGCAACAGAGGAAAGGAAAATAAAGTTTAACAAAATAAATGCACTTATACTCATGGGTCTCAAAGACTTCTATCCTATTACAAAATCCAACAAAATCTAATGAAACTTCAAGAGGATTTTAGAAAACAATCATCATGCTGTTACTCTGTGGATAGTCTCAAAAGTATGAGGCTGACAGAGAAGGCACTTGAAAAGAAAATAAAACATCTCTTTTGAGTGTGCTAAATGTCACAAAGCCAACAGGAGTGTCTTATTTCCACTAAATGCAGGAAGGAAGGGAAACACATTTTTCCTGAAAAACAACCCTGGTGCTAAAGCAAGTGAGATAATTGCAGGTACACTTGTCTTGGGGATGGCACATACCACGGGGTAAATGAAAGACATTCAAGCCTCTCAGCTCATTTACGCCTTTCTTCTCTATTCCTGGAGATCATAAATTACAGGAATCTACTGGGAAAGGGCTCTCTAAGCTCTTCCTTATTTCTCTCTCTCCTTAGAGAGAGAAATGCATTATTGCCTTATTACCAAGACCATACAATGCTATAATCCCCTTTTAAATAATCTCTAAATGTTAACAAGTTGCCCCTAATAACACTGACATGACAAAGTCTAGCACTTGGCCTAATTGCTCCTCCCTGTGTGGATATTAAATTCTGAAGGTGAGAAAGTAGTAAGATTTTATACATTTATGGTTACAGTGAAACAGGGAAATATTTGCTTACCCTTACATAGTGTAGGAGCACGTGTACATGTGCCTACGTATTGTGTATGCGTGCCTATATGTGCGTGAGGGTTTGACTGTGGTCTCTTTTTGTGGCTTACATTTCCAGCAGGTTATCTCTAGTGGCATCTGGTAATTTATGAATGCTTATTTGTTGTGCACTAAGACTTTCCTTCAAAAACTTCCATGGTCCTGCCATCAGGAGTGCTGCAAGGAAAAGGGAGAGCTTGTTTCCAGTGTCAATTTACCTGCAATAAAACTGCTTTCACTGTCTCACCAGTGAAACAAATCTGGAACTTGTGGCTACTATACAGGTTATTATAAAATAGGTCAGTGACACTTTGACAAATGAACTGTATTCATTCTTGCCTTGCACTAGAGTTGCAGGGAAATTCAACAAGGTGGAATTATTTAAATAATATCAGGTAAAAAGCATACAGTGTGGCTGAAATAAGTCTTCACCTTGAGGGTCTCCTTGCATGGCATCTAAATTAAGTCAATTCCCCATCAACTGAGACAAGAATTTTTCCCAATGCAGAATCTAAGATCAGTGGGTATCACTCCATCAGGATACAACAAGGATGACGTTTCAGAAGCATCTCTGATTTGTTACAATCTTTCCTCACCAGTGCTGGAGCGCAGTTATTTCAGGAAGGGATTTCCACAGACAGAGGGACAGACAGCATTTAGGACGTTGTGACACATCCCTCTAACTGTCACATGCACTCTCAGTGTAATGACACCTTGTAAGAGATCACAATCAGGGAGTACAGCAATTGTACAATCAGGGAGTACAGCCAAGACTAATTAGGAGAATTCATTAAATCAGAAATTTGAAGTCACTGCAGAGATTAATTCAAATCAGAAGAGTTCTAATTAAAGCTAGACTGATACAGATGATGGTTAGCTATTTTTTTTGTCTTTCTTACAGTTTCTCGTTTTATTTCCTCACTCTCATAGTTAAAGTGGAATTCAAATCACTGAAAAAGATGTTAGTTTAACAGACTCCTAAAAATATTATTTAGAATTTCTTGTTAATCCAAATTATTCACCTTTTTGGGGGAGAAAGTGGTGTAGGTGGGTGAGAAAAAAAGCATGTGTATGTGTAGCCACTAATTCATCAATGCAGCAATTCAAAGATGGAAATATTGACTGTGAAATTTTGCTTTTATCCACAACATTGAAAATTTGAAAAACAAACAAAACAGAAATTCTGCAATCATTTCTTGAAAAAGTAAATTTTCCATTTCTCTAAGAAAAGCCATCTGGGGAGGCAAAAATAATGTAATGTGAATATGTCATGCTTTCTTTCCTAAGGAGAAATTATACCAAAGGAGACATTATATAAACCAGCATAACCATGAGTTTACTCACAGCATTTTGCACTTTGAGATTTCAGAACATTGCCAGTATTTATTTTTCCATTGCATTTTTCCATTCACAAATAAATTCCTGACAGATATATGATCACCTTGAACAGCAACAGTTTAATTACTCTGGCTGT
>PYHW01009542.1:1518828-1578589 GCA_013186435.1 Turdus rufiventris | reverse complement strand
CAAGCATTCCTCAAACAAAAGTACTACAAGCATTCAGGAGTTGTAGCCCAGGTAAAAATTTGCGGCATAGGAAAGAACAAAGGAATTTCATGGACCTATTTAATCTCCAACAGAAAAACCAATTTTTAGACCATTCTGAGTGCACTTTGCAGTAACTTAAAAGCCAGAAACTTCTCTACAGTCTGCATAAATATTCATATATCAGCAAAGGTATTTTGGGGTTGGGGTTGCCCATTGCAGAGCCAAGAGCTGAACTCAGTGATCCTTGTGAGTCCCTTCCGACTCAGATTGATTCTATTAAAAAGGCTGTGTGCCTCTTTGCTCACAGGGCAGAGAAAATCTGGATTATGCCTCTTCTTCACAAACTGTAGCATGTGAGAGAGCAGGACTAACACTAAGGATTCTGCACTATTTCAATTTGTTGCTGCTGTCAGGAGCAGAATTTGAAGCTGCTAAACACCGCACTTCCTTTCCTAGTCCTTGTTCTGCTTGCAGCCTCTCTCTCACTTCCTTCAACCATTGCTTTATCAGAACAATGAAACAAACACTGAAAAGCTGGAACAGCAGCAAAAAGTATTCTCTCATCCTTTAGACAAGATGTACGTGCTGCTGTTGTTTGTGGCTGTGACTGCCAGATGGAGCTGCTAAGGCTTCCAACACAGTGAGCATCATGAGATATTCATCACACAATACCACACCTAACAGACTGGGATAGCCTTGCCTACAGATTTCTGTTTCTCTTATCCACTTCTCTAGCTTGCATCTAAACATCTGAATGAAGAAATGAAGACCAACATTTCTATGCTTTTCTCCCAGTCATCAATAGAAATTCTTTAACAAAATGAGTGGCTGATTCTTCTGTAAGCAATGACTCGCAGACACCTCCATAAATAATGCCAGAGGACCCCAGAGACAGACTAGTTTGGCCAACAGTACAATACAGATCACACAATTTTCAATATTCAATTATCTCTGTTTGGACAAGCACGTCCTCTTGGAAGAATGATCATTTTTAATGCCACAGTTTCAAGAACGGAGAATCCATCACAATTCAGTAGAAATTCTTCCATGCCTAACTACATTCATAGCTTAAAATGTGCTTCACATTTTAGGAATTGTCTTTCAGAAATGTCATTTGAAATATTCGGGGTACTAGACAGCTTCAAGCTCAGAAAAAAAATCAAATATTCTTTTTGCAGAACAGAATATATTTCTTTCCTAGAATACTTTACTATTTTGAGTTTTTCAGTATTCCAATAATACAACTCTCACACTGGCAGATCTGTCTGACCTTCAGTGTGTTTGAGGTGTATTATAGAGGCCCATAGGGCTTTTGCTTTTCCTTTAGTCTTTGCACCACTTGGAACTGAGAACAACATATGTATGCTGGTTAGCACTCTCCTGAAGGAACCTGGAGTGATAGGAATGTTTACCTCCCCAGACAGGATTCCTGTAAAAGATGCTTCTTCTTTTTACCATAAGGCACCTACTCTTTTTTGACCCTTCATTTGATGGCAAGATAACATCTTGCTAAGGATGACACAAGCTGAGTGTAATTTTTCTTCACTAGAAGCTTAGATGCAGTCAAAGGAGAAGATGGCTTAAGAGAAGGCCAGATACAATTTAATTGTAAATATCTATAAGATTAATGTGAGATAAATTGGCTTATGACCTATGATTTAAAAAGAGCTAAGACTTCAGTTTCTAGTGTGGCCCTTGATCCTGCTATATGGCACAGACACACACTTGTGGGCTCCTTATTTATAAGATAAGTCAATGAAACAACACAACAGCAGCCGTATCCATCCATTTCATAAGTATATTTGTATATCTTACACCACATCATCTGTACAAGTATACTAAATGCAGTCAATATCAATAATTTTGCAGACTGAAAAATGGCAGTCAGCAACTACTGCATGCACTTATCTATTTCAGATTTTTTAAAAGACAATTTTTTGTCATGTCTTGTTTTCCATATTGAGGGGAAAAAATCCCAGGTTTTTTCCATTGCAAGTTATTTTTCTTCCAGTTTAATGCTTATGTCTTTCAAAGCCCCTTCAAGGGGAAGTTTTGGCATGTCAAAAATGTGAAAAATGAAGCATTTGCAAAAATTTAAAATAAATAAAATATAGCTCACCTGAGGCAACACTAAATAGCTTTTGCAAAACAATTGCACTAAATAGGCTTACCTCTCCAATGCCTCTTAATATTAAAAAATTGATCCATGACAGTGATTCCAGCCCAAGGGTATTGACAACACACTATTTCAAGCAACAGAACTAACTGATTGTTGCTGAGCATTGGTTCAGCAAAGGATCTTGTGAGAAAGTATCTCCAGCTCAAGAGTAACTGAGTGCTGAAGATTTTTTGCCTTGGGAGCCCAGGCTACTAATGTCATGTAGGATCCAGAGCAATTAAATTAATTTTAGCAAAATTACTATTGAGGTTTCTCTAGAACTTTTCCTTCATCAGCACAAAGGCTGCAGACAAGATACAGTCACTGTGCTGCTCTTCACAGAAGAGAAAATATTGTTATCAGTAATGGAAAGAACTAAGAATTGTTTGGGAAACATTTGAGATAGGAACATTTGCAAGTAGAGTTTAGTGCAAATCAGACTAATGGTTTTTCTCTGCCACCTCCCACTGCCATTGACAGTTGTTAGTGACAATGAAATCATCCAGCAGATGCTGTATTGCTTTAAACCCTCAGACCTCCAATGCTACACCGTGTACTTACAACATTTTAACATCACTGACATAATTTTCATAGCTCTTCATGGCACAGTGCACATCCACATGCTCACAAGTCAGACAGAAATCCCACAGGTTTATTTGCCCACTGTTGTCCTTTATGTAGAGTGAAAATGTCAGCAAATGGAAGTGGTGGCTACAGGTGACCTCAAATAACCCCAGCTCAGTCCAAAACTTGTGCACTAGAAGGATTCACCAAGGATCACATTAAAGTCATAGCTCCAATGGAAAATACTATATATTCCTGACAATATTTCCAAGTGGACTTAATTAACATCTCATCTGCTATCTGTGTTGAAACCCAGCACTGCTCAAACCATGTCTTGTTTTCTGAACCATCCTCTTAAACACTCCCATAGTCCTTAGGTATACTGTCAAAGCTCCTTGTACAGGTAAGTATCACCAGAAGATCACCCTTAGAGAAAGAAACTCTCCAAAGGATAAAACAGTCATGGCAGAACTCAAGACTCAAGTTTTAACTCAGCTCCTAAGCGACTGATTCTTTCATTGTTCACGTTTTTATTTTTCTTCCCTAAATGAGTTCTTTTCATCATACCTCTTGCTAGTGTGGAACTTCCTTCCTTCCATCTTTCCTTCATTCTTTCCTTCCTTCCCTCCCTCTTTATCATAGCCACACTTGGTATTGATTCAGTCTGGAGGATTTTATAATAATGTGGTACAAGGACATGACTTTGAAGGTATGAAAGGTTTATCACTATGCTCTATGGGCCACAAGGTGCTGAAAGGCACAAATGCCTGAGGCTGGGGCAGCTTACATGGCGAAAAAGACAATTCATAATTAATGATAGCCTGTTTCTAAGGATGAACCCATTCAGCTTGGCTGGCTGTGAGTTTAAAAATAATTATAAATAAAAAATAAACTGATATACTGTACAGCCAAAATAGAAATTGAGTAGGGAACAAAACAGCACCATATTTCCTGCAATTCCAACACTTTTTTCTACTATTTCAACAACATGCAAATGCATTGCTACTATATAGCCATCACAAAACAAGGCTGAAGAACCTGTGCCAAGAGGCTGATGAGGTATTTGGAGTGATCTGCTGGAGCCAGGTATGCAGACAGGAGGAAACAGAGCTGCTGACTGCTCAGGTGACTGGGTAGAGCTGGGACACGCAGGTAGAACTGCTGACAGCAAGGGAATGTGGCTAGATCTCTGACTGGCAAAACAAAACAAGTGGACCAGCCTATGGGCTGTACAAGTTCTTGATCCAGCTCTGTTTTTATCAGTCTCTTTTTTTTTTTTTTTTTTTTTTTTCCAAAGAATTTATCTTCCTTTCTATATAGACTAAATCAAAACCCAAAAGAGGGGAATGATCTTAAAGTGAACCCTCCTCTATTCCCTGAAAGCAATATTTAGTAAAACCAAAAAAAGTTATGAATGCAAATCAAGCCACCGCTAAAAATCTGTATGGTTGCATGAATAAATATTATTTATATTGATTTGGCCAAAGTCTATATTAGAGCTTCTATATTGCCAAAAGCTACTTCATAGATTCCCTGATGAACTTCCCTCTTGCCCTCAGAAGGGCTCCTTCATTAATACCAAGTTCACAGTATTCCTGCTATACTAATTTCTCCTTTTCTTTCTGTAACTATCTCGTAAAGGCTAACACCAGCAAAACTGGGAAAGAGGATCCACATCTATAAATTGAATTTAGAAATGGTTAGTCTCCTAGGCGTGATGACACCCTAACACAGAGTTCTTACATTTTACCTAAGCTTCAACTAACTGGACTTTCTTCTTCTGGTGCACATGGAAAATGGATTCTGACATATTTACTGTACAAGTAACTTCATCACAGAGGCTGGCTCCTCTTAGACCACACCTGTCAGTGATAGTAGGAGTACCACAGCTGTAATTTATTGCTGGTAAAAATGAGTGATTTACTCCCTGGAGGAGTATTTGTTTCCCTGCTGCTGCCTTTGGACATGGCAAGTGTTGGTATGGAATATTTCCCTAAATTTTCCAATCTGACCCTGCGAAGTTATCTTTGAGGTGGGGATTACTTTTCTGCTCCAGCTGGATAAGACACCACAGTTGTTACACCAGAAATTCAGACATTTCAGATCACCATGAAGAAGAACATACAACAACCTTCAGTAAAGCCTTAATGCCTCCTGAAATGCTGGTATCTCAGAGATCAAAGACCCTACCAGGATATGGACTCATGGTTTCAAAGCAGTAGGATTTCCAGTTTGGAAATCCCCTGTTTGTCCACAATTATCTGCTGCATGCATTCATTTTGTCCCTGCAGTGACTCAAGCCCTTCTGTATTTGTCAGACACTAACATCAACTCTAGCTTCCATTAGCTGTGAAAGGTTGCTATCACTAATCCTACTAACAACAGCAACTTACCAGGCCTCACCTGCTTAATGGACTTTCAAAATGCACACAGCAACTGATTTCCTTCATTTTCTGTCAAAACTAAGGTCAAAAATAATCCCAGGAGACCCCATATTTGACCTTTTCAGAATTTTATGCTTGTCAGATTTTACTGCAGAAGTTAAATTATCAATGCAAGCAGTGGGAGAGCAATAGCTTGATGTGTACAAGGCCTCACACTGATTCAGATAAAGGGATGTTTTCACGTCAGCACAAATCAGAAGCAGAAAAGAGGGTGGTCTCATAATGATGCTCATGATAGACATGCCAAATGGACCAATTACCATTAGCTTTATCCTGAACTCATTCACTTTCCATGTGCAAGAGCAGTGAGGCACACAGTAAAGTAATGCTATCTCTATTGCTTCCAAATCCTCTACAATTAACTTTGCTTTTAAAAGACTCTTACAGACTTTAATCCTTGCAGGGAAAGAATTGAGAATTGCAGGAAGCCTATTTCCCCTCTGGGAAGGAGTGGGCCATAATTTCATTCTTTAATGTTATAAATTATGGAGGTGTTTTTCTGGTTGGTTTTGGGTTGTTTTGTTTTGTTTTAAATAACATCAGTGTTATTAATTATAACCCACCAAAATACCTATTTCTATAATGAGGGAGTATTCTCAGTGGGAGATTATTCTGCTGCAGAAGAGAAATTACTTAGGAAATAGCTATGCCTGGGTCAACTGACAGAAAGCAATTAGAGCTTTTCCCCAGCATGCAGGAAACAGGCAATAATATAAATTGAATCCTTGTACTTTTTGAAACAAACCAGTAAGATAATGCACAGAATACATACCTGTGATAACTTGTGTCAAATTAGTCCAATCCTGGGAAACAAAATTGTAGCAAAGAAATACAGTAAAACTGAGGTGGGTACAACAACAGATTAGACAGCTAGACTGACAGCCCACTTATAAATAATGATGCAAATATACTTACCACAGCATGTGAAAATATTTCATCTTTTGATCCCACCCTCAGATGTTACATAGTCTTTCTACTCTGGGCATGTACATGCACGACGGAGTTGACACAGATATTTTATAAACAGTCTACACATGTGGTCCATATGATACAAGCACACCTGCAGTAGAAATAGAATATAATTTCCAAAAAGAGTTACATTCTGGATCTAAAAAAATGCTCATAGATACGCATAGGGAGAGGCTGTAGGGTGCTGAGAATCTTTTAGAGTTCACAGACAGTCTGGAATCTATAAAACATCTTTTCAGTGTATATTCATAGAGCTAGCCAAATAGTCATTGTAAATTGAGAAATTATTGCACCAGTTCTTTTGGCAGGCCAGTGGCACCTGCCCTGGAAAGTCAGAAGGTGAGTACATTATTTGATCCAGAAAAGGGATCAGTCAAACCAGAATTCCTTTCCTTACCACAACAATTTTATACCCATGCTCAACCAGAAAGAAAAAAATGAGGGGAAAAAAGTAAAGGAAGTAAACACAATATGACTCAGTTTGCCACCACTGCAGTTTCATCTCAGTGTATCCTTTGTGGTTTGTAGCATTTCATTATGTTTCTAGGGCTTTGATGGTAATTTTTAAAATAATAGTACACTTAAATTAAACTGTAGAGTTCTAATGACTGATCTATGCTTCTTCTGTACTGTGTATTTCCTGCAACGTTTTCAGGCCACAATAAAAATGCATTTTTTGTCACTAGTGGAAATAAGTGACGTTAAATATTGTCTGGAATGGGAGACCAGTGATTTTCAATTAACATTAAATAGGAAACTGTTTAATATCAATTGTTATTAGATGGGCAAATTAGCATTAAATTAAAGCTAATAGCGTAGGCAAAGTTTTCCATTAATCAAGCCAATATTAAGTGTATTCAATCTTTTACAGTATCCTCTATTCCGTTTCCTCAGCTGCAAGATGTTCCTTGATAAATCAACATTTATCCAATTTATGCCACTTCATCTACCAGCTTCATCTGATCTCTATCATAAAAGTGGATAAGGCATTCTTGCAAATTTTGCTGTGCATTAATTCCTTGGCTCCTACCAACTAATTCTCCTGGTTTTGGATTTCTTTTTTGAACTTCACCTCACACGTACCATTAACTGCTTTTTGCTGTACCACAGGATGAAACCATCATGTTTGATGCTTCGCCAGTTTAGGTGATGGTCAACTGTTGATATTAATGAAACAATATTGCATAGGGAAGAAACAAATGCAGAAAAATACTTGATAAAAAATTCTCAGAATGTACTCCTCATTATAGGAGCTGGTAGCTTCTAAAATTCAGGAATCATTTTTTAAAATGAGCAGTGGATGAATCAAAAAATGGTAATGTCAAGATATTTATCTACCTTCTACCAGCTGAATAATAAATAGATGTTGAGTAGCATGGTGGAAGGGCACATGCCATGAGTTTTACTCAAACAGAAAACCTAGGAGGAATATATGTTTTGGACCATATCTGAAACCTACACGTATGGAAAGAGATGAGAGGGTACCAGACAAATCTGTACCTCTGAGATTCTGAAGCTCCTCTGAAAACTTGTTTGTTGGGTATGCTAGGATACAGCTTGAAATCTGAATTATTCATAACCAAAGAAGCCATGGAATTTTTTAGTCACTTGGTGGGCCTAGAGTGAACAAGCCCTCTTGGAACTCTGACTCCCATCTCCTGTCGTCAGAGAGATCATGCTCTTAAACTTTTAACAACTTTATCAAACTAACTTGAAAATTAGCATGGCAGTCTCACAAAAGAAGCAGCTGTGTCTGGCTTCTTGAGTTAGGAATACAAATATCTTCCCAGAAGGGCACCAGTGACATAGGTAGTGTATTAGTGAAATCAAAGTATAAATATATTACATTTTAAAAGACACTTTTCCTTTTTCTCACCTGAAGGGGTGGTGTTCCATAACCTAAAATGCATTTTTCAGTGAGTTTCTGAAATCCTCAGCCTGAATGTTCTCACATAGGTGAGCTGGTTTACCTGCAATAAGAAACAATTCTTGCCACCTAAGTGTATAAACATTTATTCTTGCTGAATTGTCTCCAGAGAGAAAGCAGACCAGCATCATAGAGGAATTTTGTGCAAAACAGCTTGTCCTGTGTTTGTGAAGCAGCAGCATGTTAGAAAACTGGTGCAACAGTTTGATGGGTTTCCATGGAGACTGCTAGACTGGAATGCATGGGTGCACATAAGCAGGCTTGCCAGGTCCCCCTTATTGGTTCAGAGGAAGGAAAAATTACATTTCCAGGGCAGCCATAGATTAGCTGAGCAAGTCTCTTTCCAAAGTGATGTACTTGCAAAAATAGATAAGCATCAACCAGACTAAAATTTGTTTATGCTTTATACAACAAACTGCATAATTTGATCTCCCCTTGAAAGTGCCCAAGTTGCAGTTTCTACCTATTGAGTGTTTTACCCAAGAAGCTATGGTCTTCTGCTGCGGTGTAATTTTATGAAGAAAAAAATTAATAACCCAGCAGGTAGGATGAAGAAACCAAATTGAAACGGAAGAATTATTCCCTCAAAGAGAATCACACAAGCATTTTTGACACCAGTGAGATGTGTAATAGAATAAACCAAAAAAAGGCTTTATTTGATAATCCTTTACATTCACTGCACTTGTCTGCTGGGCTATTTCTAAAAATCTAAATATGACTAGGCTGTCAGCTACTGCCAATCACTGTTGCTTTGATGAAATGAGTGTAATACCGAAAGCTTCTTTAAACTGGAGATATAGCAGAGTATTCTTCAATAGGCAGATATAGATAGGACCAGGGAAAAGGCTAATTGTACCTGGTGGCTTCTCTGTGTTCCCTCATTGTGAATCTGCTGGCTTTTTCATTTACTCTCTGAGCACAACTTTTGACTAAGAAATGCAAATACTAGTATGTCACTGTCACACCAAACAAAAAAAGGTGATAAACAGTTCAGGAGATAATGGCAAGAAGGCTTAGAGCTCCGAAAAATTATGTAGGAATGTACTTTGGGATCCAACAGGTAAGAAGCCTTTCAGATGCCTCTTTAAAAAGATTGGCAACATCTGAACAAAATCTCACAGAAATCAATTCACCAGTTTCAGCTGACAAGGAATTATTTTTATATACAGGGCAATACTCAGGGGAGGAGAAAAATGGGCTGTATAGGAGACGTGTAAGAGGAATTATAGAGCTCTTGAAGGATCTGGCCTAACTCCAAAGAACACAGTGCACACAGTAAAAACTCAGATGTTTTGCTGTTTTGCCTAGATCCATGAGTTTCTTGCACAGCTGGAAGGGAAAACATTGTCAGTACAAAAGATTCTTCTAGTACTCAGAGTTTCTGAGAAAAGCAACTTTTCAACAGATGGCCTTCAGGTATTGTGTTCTGGGAAACAGTTCTTGTGTGTCTACACACCTGGAGGATGTAATTACATCTCTGGAGCTTGCTTCTCTGAAGGGAGCCTACACTCAGGGTGTTTACAAAAGGCAGCAAAGGCAACTCTGTAAGCTTACTGAACCCAAAGAAACCTTACAACTACTTAGGCTTACTCCTACAAAAGACAGAACAGCCTAGTACGTCACCAAGATGGCCATGAAGGCGTCACTGAACAAAAACCAAGGACTTTTATGAGTAGACCTCTGAGCTCTGTCATTGCCCAGAAGGGCTACCCCCACACAGCTGTTAGGTAATGAGATCAGATTTTAGATCACTATAACCATCAATTGAAGCCTCACCTATAATTAGCCCAACAATTTGGAACAATTTTTTTAATGGATCATTAGGCATATACATAAAGTGGTGCTTTACCCTCCACAGCTACAGTGAAGACTATTCTTCAGTCACTTAGATTATTCATTACACTCAAATTCACATAACAATCATACACACAAATTCACAAACACATTACACTTAAATTCAGAGGTCTGAAGTACTACTTGTATTGGATTTACCTGTGGTTCAGATGCCTGAACCAGTGGCTGTGTCCAACACAGTCACTGGAGGTCTAGGGCTTGTCCATTTGTCCACACACTGCTGTTTCAGTTATCCTATGGCATCTTTCCCGACTCATTTATGTTCTGAAGAGCACAGGGTTCCTTTGTGTCTTGTGTCATACCTGCCAGTGCAAAGGTGATACTTCAGATACCTTAAAAGAATTTCTGCTGGTTAGATATTTATAAAAAAGCTAAATAAAACACTGATTCTCCTCTGATTAGTATGGATACTCATGCACCCAGCTTACACAAAGATCTCTCATATTCCTAGAGCAGGTTTCTACAATCTGGAGCTGAGTATCATCCTCACTTCCAGCCTCTCTTTCTAAACCATGCATAATCCTTATGGGTCTTTATCCTTGGCCACACCAAATGGTATCTCCAGCATCAATTATTCATGCCAAAAACAAGTAAGAAAAAGGTATTGTACAAAGATAAAAGGTATTCCACACAGTAGTCTCCTAATTTTATAGGCATATGGCTTTATACTAATTCAATGATACCTGTGTAAAAAGACCAGGAGCAGAGAGATAAACAGCAACACTTAATGAAAGCCTCCACCCAAACTTTTTTTTTTTAAATCTTTACTTGCTGTTTAAAGCACAATTTATTTTCAGAACCCATGGGTCTTTCATAAAGAAGTGGGTTACCATAAAGAAGTGGGTAACTACATCCTCTTTAGATGTTGATCTCAGCCTTTCTGAAGGGTCCAGCTAGGACTCTTTCAGAGGGGTAGCTGCTGAGACACACTACCCCTGTTGCCAACGGGCCACTTTTGGGAGTAGGGGAGGCATGAATCAATGTTATCACCACAGAGAGGACAGCTGGCAGATGTACAAAGCACCCTGTGACCCCACACATTGTCCAGTGGGCTGAAAACAGGACAATGTAATAGCTTCAGAAAAGGCATGAGTAAGTGTTCAGTAAAAAAGTCTGTTATAGCACATCATACTTTTCCCTTGTTTCGTTTGACTAAACCACAGCTTCAGGATAAAATTGTGTGACAAAAAGAACCTTGTAACAAATATATTTGGTATAAAGGCTGAGTGAGTTGACTCTAGGATAATCTTGCATGTTCGAGCAATTTTTTCTTTCCGGCTTTTCTTGACACTAATTCTGTCTCTTGCTTCCTAAGATACATAAATGATATGGAAATTAAAGCATGAATGAAGATCAAACAAAAAGTCACAGTACTTGAATGCTGTAATTCTTACTTTCCTGGGTGAAGTAATTCGTATTAAATGCAAACTCAGTTACCCTAAACAAATGTCAGTGTTAAAAACTAAAGACATGATATTGAAGACCAAGATGCTGGCTAAAAGATTTGCAGGATATTTTTCAGGTAAGAAGACATACACATTTCCATATTTAGAAGACAAAATTCAAATCAGGAAGCTTCAAGCTACAATATTTTTGAAAGGAAGCAAATATACAAGCTGCCAGTAGCACCCCATAATTTCTCTTTTGATTACACACATGTAACGTTCACTATAGTTCTTATCTCTCTGCTAATAAGAAGCCTTTGCCATGTAGAGGATTCACTAATTTACCTGCTCTTAGCCACAAATGACATCCTGCAATCCTTTCAAACTTACCAGAAATAAGTGGTCATATAATGAGGTTTGAATATAGCAAAGGTTTATTCAATACCGGGTATAATCATTCTCTCTGTGGAATAAGAGTATCATAAAAGTACATGAAAATTAAAATTATGAAAACAAGCAGAGAAACATGAAACAATTTTGGAAAAGTGCACTGAACTGGGCAGTGGGCATCTGAGTTTCAAGATATTTAAACTCACATAGTACACATTCTTACAAATACACGTATTATCCAAATACTGCAGTCAAATCAGAATGTCTCAATATATAGCGCCATTCCCTCAAGATTTGTACAGTTACTCAAAAAATATCCTTAGAGAAGGTTTCCACAGGCCTGGAACATGCTTTCAGTTTAGGTTCTACACTTTTCACTCATACTGAAACAAGATACTGTGAAAAAATAACTTTGGCCCTGTGACAGCAAAGTAATGAGTCCTATGAATAATGCATCAACCAGAGTGATAACATTCTTGGCTTTAGTGGAACAAGACAGGAATCTGGTGAAGAGCTAAAGCTTTGGACTACTTGCAAGCTCTCTTTACTTTTTAAAACACTCCTCAGCTGTTTTGGGTGTATTTCACAAGGAACAGCAAACACTCCCAGCTGAAATACTTATCACTTCTGCAGATGTTGGGGATTTTTCTTACTGGGAGGAATTTGAGTCATAAGGTAGGAGCAGCTTGTATTTTCATGGAAGTTGCACTTGGAATGCAGATATGCTGTTTTGTGAACCAGTAACCTGAATAAGGGACACAGATGTGCTCAATGTAAAATGTGCATTCAGTTTGTCTGACCTAATTCTTCAGTCAGCCACAGCTGAGGTATCTCAGGAGCAGAACAACTGCCACACTCGGAGCCAGCTAAGGACTTGCAAATCTTCTGATTCATTATAGAATCATGCACATACTTTTAGAGTTTAACCAAAGAAGAAATAAATGCAATGGTTTAAATCAAAGTCTATACTTACATGTTGGCATGTCCTACAAGTCTTCCATAACTGAGGCAAAAGCCAGTAAGAAAAGTTGCCCTCATCAGAGACTCCTGTGCTCTGGTGCAGCTTTGTAACACGTGTAGCATGAGTTGGGAAAATAGATTTCCCATTGTATGTGAAGACACAGCTCACTTCTCAGTAACACTTCATAACTGTAGGCTGTTCAATTAAAGCTTGACTGTAACAGGATTCCTTTAGGTTGGTTCATTGGAGTGCTGGGTGGAAGGGATTTCTGGATGCCTCTGCTCCTGTCCCACATAGGAGGCAGGGCTGCTGCCAGCACTAGATCACATCAGCTGTTGCTTTGCCTGGCTGAGTCCCGGGAACTTCCAAAGATAGAGTCCCTGACCACTTTGGGTAACCTGTTCCATTGCTGCAGGGAAGAAGTTTTTCCTGGTGTTCAACCTGAACTTGCCAAGCTGCAGCATGTGACTTTTGTCCCTTTTTGTACCACTTGCCACTGTTGAGAAGAGTCTGTCTCAGGCAAGTTTATTTGGATTGTAACTTTGCTGCTCAGCATGTTAAGCATTCCCCCAGTTTAGCATCATCTGCAAATTTGCTAAGGGTATGTTCTGTCCCCAAAGTTGAGAAATTAATATTAATACAAGCTACACGAATTAGTACTGATTAGATGTTATTCTGTGGTGCTCCCATAGCTCATGTGAGAAAAATGAAACATCCCAGTCAGGATTTCTAGTTCTCAAGAAACATCCAAGTATGGAATGCCAGAGTCCCCAAGCAGAAACATCTGCTGAAGAGTTCTTGCTTATTGTAGCACATGTACTCAGGATGAGTGCAAAATGAAGACAGAAAAAGACATGCTCAAAAAGAATTGATGACAACAGAACACTGAACTAGCTAATAAAATGTGGCTGAGAACCAGCAGAGTGGACAGTATTTGCCATTTTCATTTCACTGAAAACGAAAATTTGCAGCATCTACGATTTTAGCCATAAGTTTCTACATACATGTGAGGAATCGGTTTTTCTCTACCAGGAGAATGCAGGTGAGTGACAGCTGATGATATCCAGTTGGAGAAAGTGTAGATTTCTAGGGACAAGGCTCAGTCTGCATTCAGATGAAAAAGAAAGCAAACCACCTCTTGTGCTGTGCACAGCCTAATGTTTTCTTAGAGCAGTTTTCCTGATTCATTCTTCTTTTCTCTAGAAAAGGTATCAAGCAGCTATTTTTGCCTGTCACAGGGGATTGCATTTCAGTAGATTAGAAGATATCTCCATTTTACTTGATCCTACCTTTCGCAAATTTTTCCTGAGGACAAGAAAACTTCAGCATGTAGTATCACATCATATTTTTGTTGTAGTTTGGTCATGGCAAAGGAAAGGACTATTTGAGATCTACAAGAGGGCGGCTCCTTTTGATAGAATGGAAAACTTATGTGTCTCCAGAAAAAACTCATACAATTTTTTCTCCTGGAAGGGGGTATTAAAACTTAAAAAACAGGTCTCTGAAGCCAGAATGAGGACTTGGTTTCTGGTTTTGACCAGGTTTGGTGTTTTGTTTTTTTTTTTTTTTTTTTTTTAACTTTTCAGGTAACATGTTGATCCTAACAGAGCAAGCTTCTTCTGTGCCAAAGTCCATCAGAAGATACACTTACATGGCTTTACCGGGAGGCTCCCATGCATCCTTTAACAACCTTATGACTTGAAAATCAGTTTTTCTAACACTACATGTTAGCCTGTGACTCTGCAGGACCCCTGAGGAAGCACTGCCTGCTCCTGTGGTGACACAGTACCAGATATTTCCCTAGGTCCACTCTGCACTTGCATGCTCAGAGCAGTGGCATAATCAGCCCTCCTTGCATTAATAAACAGTTAATCCACAGAAGTGGAAAAGCTACAGCCCTTGAGATTGTCTCTCTACTCAAAGCTTATTTAGGCTCACACATACTAATTTTATAAAACATCTGACAACAATTTGCAGGGAAGATAATTTTATTTTATTTTTTACTTATTACTGGTTTAGTTGCTTACTGGAGACCTGAAATACCTGAAATACCTTTTTGGAAACATCTCCACTCAAGCTATGTTAAACAGCTCAGTGATTCAGTGAGCACCTGGAGAAAAAAGAAGCATGAAGTGATCACAGTAATTTAGCCTCTTATGTTAAAATTTGGCCTTCAATATAAACCCTTGATTACTCTTGAGCCCTACACATCCTTCCCCCTACATATCAGAAATAGAACTACAAAAGCATTTTACCACAAAGAGCAAGCCCAGCAAGAAGTACCTCTCCTCAGGATGATGTTTTTCTTTGAAATTCTGAGCCAAGGAGAACCTGAGAAATTCTCCTTCGGCACCAGGAATGCACTGATATTTACTTTCCCTGTATATGGTATCTTCACTCATTTTTCCTCTTCTCATTCCACAGAGTGGTGCTAAGCTGTGCAATCCTTCCTAGCAGTTAAGAGCATTGACTCAGATGGGAATTACACATCTCACTATCAAAAGTAGCTGTGGCAAAGGGTTGGTTTAAATTTGTTTCTGCTCTAGGCTCAGCTGGAAGAGCTGAAGTACACAGGGAAGTCACTTCCTCTGGGCCTCACTAGCTGCTGTCAGAGCAGGCTTTGTGTGTTTGATTTGGCCTTTGCCATCAATTTGTACAAATTATTCCTGAGTTAAGTCTCTACAATACATTAACTCGTAGGTCCATTTCCTTGCAGGTGTGTGCTCAGCAGAGATTGGTCTGTAAAAGCTGGCATCAGCCATTGTCAAATCAGAAAGGAGAAATGTTATTAGTGAGAATTGTGGTTCTTTTTTCAACTAGGTATGAATCAATGCTCTATTCCTTGTTTATTGAGTTAGAGAATATTGACAAAATGATACCATTATGACCAAGGAATATTAATTTCTTTTTTTTTCTTTTTTTTTTATAATGACACTGCATGCACTGTTACTTTGTAACCTCACTTCCTCTGGATTAAGACAACCTGCACTGAGAGGTATCTCACAGACTCAGAACTAAAGTAATGACAGCATCTCAATACAATGGCCAGGCAGAAGAGAGAAATATCTCTTGCTCTGAGAAGCTGCAGGAAGAATTGTTTCTTCCACAATTTCAGCCCAGACACCAGCAGCTCAGGAGCTCTGAGCTCCTGGCAAAAGAAAACCAGAGCTCAGGAGTTGGGGACAAGCTTAGAGAATGTAGAAGAAAGGGAAGATGGTACTCACCTGAACACAAACTGGGGGAGAAGAAACTGTAGCTGGTGAAGAGCCACAACAAATTCCCCTGGTGGTTGCTCATTCAGTGACATGAAGTCTGGGTAAATATTTGCCAGAAAACTGTAAAAAATCTCTGGAGCAAGATGGCTCCTCAGTGTTTTTCTGCTCCTGAGTGATCTCTTCTAATTTAGAAGTTCCTACAGCAGCTTCTGTTTAAGAAATAGAGCTTGACAACTACTGAAAATAAGCTTGGCTCCTATCTACCATCTAGAAAGGTACCAACTGAGAAAAAAGATAAAAGAAGAGACATTTTTCCAGCTGCACACTCAATTGCTGATCCAGATAGTGGCAGAAGAAAGTCTCAGTATAATCATAGTTCGTTTGTATCCCTGGGTAGTCTGATGATTAAATGCTACTTATTGCTTGCTTCCTTTGGCAAAATAAAAGGTGTCACAACCAGAGAGGCAAATAAGCTGAAATTTTGCTGTTACAAAAGCAGATTGCTTTTTGTAGATCTCTCTTTTCATCATGTCTCTGCTTCCCACTTTGGTTGCATAATCCATATAACACTGTCTTTCATCCTGAATGTGCCAACAGTTGTAATTGCACCTGGTAGGCAGCTGGAGACCTGCATAAGAAAGTAACAAATCTGGAATCCTTCTCCAAATCCCTTCAGCTAAGAATTGCCTAAGTTATATGAAAAGATAAAAGTAAGAAGGCACTATCCTGATGCAATGAATGTCTGAATGACATCACCGGTGTAAAGAGGTCCAGTTCTGCTGCTGAACACTGACTGACAAAACTTTCCAGCTACCAGGGGTTTGCATCTTGCATTTTACATCTTTGAAGAAAAGAGAAGGTGCATTTCCTTCACTCACACTGCAATGAGAGGTTTTAGACTCAGTAAAATACTTTTATCTTAGTAATAGAGCAGTCTCTTTTAGTGCCTGTTTACCAGGCAGATCCAGGCAGATGATGCAGAGGAGCAAGCCAACTGGAGCCATGATATTAATAGTGATGGAGAAAAGAACATTGTCGTGTCTATCTATCTATCAATCTATACAGTTATGGACAGATGGCCTGCTTGTAGCACAGTAATCCTTCAATCCAGTTTCAGTCAGTAAAATAAGTCCTCTGCCTCAAAATAAAACACTCTAAATCATGATTCAAGGACCTCTTGTTTCTTTTCCAGGGGCAAGTCTCATTACAAAAATAAGTTTTCACTCTTTTGGTTGTTTAAATCATCAGCTTTTCTTACAGTGAAATATGCAACAAACGATCATATTTTTCTATGTCCACCCCACTTTCCTGTTGAAGGCTCCCTCTGCTCCATTTTAGCTGCCTGCCCTGCCTCAGTTGCAAGGTGTCTGTGAGAGCCCCTGCAGAATGCAGCAGCTTGCAGCAAAACCCTTACAGGAACAATTCCCCTGCTCCCTCCCACCATCATTCCCTCAGCGTCTGTGAAATCTCAGCAGTCAGAACTTGTCAGGCTGCACTAGAGCTTTGCATAGCTCAGTTTGAAAGAAGCCAGACGAGCTCAAAAAAAAAAAAAAGGGGGGGAAATTTTACCAGGTACTCTCTTTTTTGACAAGTTGATGGCTTTTTATGGTAAAGATCAGAATGCAATGATTTTGTTTTTTAAAAAAAGGAAACAGTAATTAGAATGTATGGGGGGAGGTAATCACGTGGCAGCTGAGAGGCAGTGAATCACTGCTGGCATGTGTCATGACAGCATCTTTGGACTGTGCTGAAAAAAAAAGCTCTGTGTACCCCCGAGTTGCTTGGTGATGGTTTGGGCACACTGACCATTCTGAGACAGGGTAAAAGGCAGCTTGAATGTTTTTGGTCTGCTTTTAAATCTCATTGGCTTCCTAGCAAGTGCATTCACACTGTACAGTTTTAAATATAGCCTTGGAAGGGCAAAATGTAAGGCCCGCTATGGCAGGGTTCCCTCCTAAACTGTCACAGCTCCAAGTTCCTCCATGCATTCAAATCCAATAAACCAGACCTGGAATTCCCTGCATTCCCTGCTCCATCTCTACAATTATTAATAATAGCAGAAGTTTCTGTGCTGTCCTCCCTTTTATTGCTCACACAGACTTGTATTTAGATTGTTGCTAATATCTGTGGCTGCTGTTTCTCCAGCATCTTAGAAATCTTTGCGGCATTCAAAACCCACGTTGTCCTTTCTATACCTACTGCCAAATCCCTTTATTACTGCATTTTTTGGCTGATACTGCACTGTAATTGAGCATAATTAGCACTTAGCACTATTGGACTATAACATCTCTCAGGTAACCTCTAAGACATGTTGTTCAGGTATCCACAGCAGCCTTGATATTACAAACAGAGGAAATTAATCCATGCAATGGTGTAGCTGAAGTACTACATGATTCTTTGGCCAGTCTATAAGATATTATAATTAAAATTGTCTCAGGTATCTATATGATATTGTCAAAGTACAAAAAAAAATATAAACCTAATTTACTGGGGAGCAGTATTTCCTCTTACCCATGTACCTTGTTTAGAAATAAAACAAAAATTCAGTATGATGTAAGAGATGAAAAGCTAAAAAACTAAATCAGAAACAAAAGATGCTAGTCCCTCAGCAAGTTGTGTCCATCTATAAAGAAAAATAAAGATTTCATATAATGAAGAATATACAAGACTTAACTCCACACTAAAGTGGTTCATTTTCCTCTTTGCACCATTTCCTGGTGCATTTTGGATTCATGGCTGGTGTGAGGATTATTTCAATCTCTTCATATTGTGACTACCACTTCTTTAAATCCTCATCTGTGAGGCTGCACACAATTTCACCTCAGAAAGTTCCTCTGCTTAAAAGCACAGCCCTTGCCTGCTGCCACTCACAGCAGAGTGATGGCACCGGGATGAAAAGCAATGGCCACACAATAGGGATCAGCCCAGCTCTGTCAAGCTGCAGTGCTCAGCCAGGCTGCTGCTACCAGGGCTCTGAAAGGGCTGGCTGGAGCTGGGACTAGAAGGATGTTCTGTCACCTGATAAAGCAAGTGGATGTGCAGCATGTCCTTGTAACCTGTGATGCTGGATTTCCCATCTTTCACGGTTCAACCATTTTTTTTGTTTCAGAGAAGAGGGGGTGGAGAACAGGAGGGAAGAGCCTGGGATAAAAAGTTCTTTCATTCTTCTCTTTTATGGACAGTCTTGTTTAGTTTATTTCTTCTTGACTATAGGAAAGGATAAAATAGCCTGCTTTGAGACTTGTGTAAACATTATTAATAGAAAAGGTTTTGTTTGCTCTACCCTTCATGATTGAAAGCTACAAGCTATTAAAATCAGCTGTCAGTTTTAGAAATGTTCTTGGCTGTGCATCTTAGGTACAGCTGTACCTAACAGTCGTCACTGTTCAAAAAACCAGGCACCAACAACAGCCTGGCCAAAGAAATGTACAAGACTAACAGGAAGCAGCAAATAAAATACTGCTGATGTAACAGCACCCACCCTACCCTTTTTCTTCCCTCTTCTCTTCTTTGTTCCACCTGGACCTGGGCTCATTCCTGTTCCCTCCCTGGTACCACTGAGTATCCCTTCCTCCTAAGAGATTCCCAGTTCCTCTCCCTGCTGAGGACCTTGAGCCTCACTTTTAGTTGTCACTGTGTGCTCTTTCCCAGCAAGTGGGACACTGACCTGCTTCATGCACAGCATGTTTGCTTGACTGTGGATGTTGCAACCTCTGTTTCTGCCCCCATGTAAAAATTACAAGAACAGGGCATTAGATGCAGAAATAGAATTATTCCAGAATAATTCCACTGATAGAATATTTCTGAACCATCACTTTGATCCCAGAACATTTGCTATTAAATTAAAGCAGGTCTTTCTGGAGTCAGTTTGTGGAGATGTAAACCTTTCCTCTATCCTCAAACAGTTAGTGTACAAATTATTTTTTCTCAGTAACTGCTCTTTCAGTCATCCCACACTACCATGAAATAGAAAAGAAAGAAAAATAATAAAATTCACCACATGAGGCAACTATGGTCAGACTATGGCCTGACCATTCCTAGGGGAAGTTGGATTAATGAAGAAACCCTGCTCCAGTTTTTTTTTTTTCTTTTCTGCCCTTCAGAGAAAACTTCCAAATCAGAAAGGGTTTTCTGGATGGCTTTCACTGCCTTGCTGCCAGGTTGGTAGCTGATTTTATCACCTCATTAGTCAATCCATTCCCAAATTAAATATGGACTGGATTCAACAGGCACATATACAGGAATGGGTAAAGTAGATGAGTGTAATGGAAGTGTAATTGGTTTTAATGTGTTGTAATGTCAGTAAATGCTCTGCATTAATTACTGCCCCAGGGCAATCTGTCTGGTCTCCAACCTAACTGCTCATAGACAATGGAGCTTAGGGAGAAGTATATATAGAGAAAGCTTTTACATTGTTCCCCTGGTATAAATGACAAATCAAACTAGATTGGGATGGAAAAAGGATACTGATTAAAGCATAATGCCTAGGATGATAATGGTTGCTTTTTTACATAGTCCATAAGGTGGATTTGCCCTCACTTGCTGAAGGTTTTATCAGCTCAATACAATGACTTGCAGCCCTGTTTTTCCCCCAACACACTCTCTCAATCTTCACTTGATATTCCTATAAAGATGGCAAGGGATATTACTGTGACAGATGCAAAAATGGCATTTAAGTCACCACATTACCTGACAGCAAGTACAGCAGGAAATTCCTGAGGATGGCCAAGTAGAAGAGCTCAGCCACTAGTGCTGCCAGATTAGGGAGGACCAGAAAGGACAAAAGCAACCATGAAGTTGTCCCAGTTAAAAGTTGCTCCGAGCAGTGACCCTGCAAAACACTGCACTATAGGGCAGGGACCCTTTTGAAAATCAAAATAAGGTCTGGTGCCTGCACAACAGGCACAGTCTGTCCGGCACCAAAACATCTTCTCTAGCCCACCTAGTAAATTATCTGTTTGCAAAGGGAGGCCATCTCAAACAGCAGAGGCAGCTAAAAGCTGGAAATGTGCCTTCACAGCTACAACAGCAAGAGAATATGAATTCATGGAGTTCACTTTGTCTTGAAAATTGCATGACTATGTAAAGAATGGGAATAATGAAAAAAAAACCAATAATGATGTATTGAAGACAGAAATAAAGGAAGACCAAATAATTTCATTTTAAGCTAATGGTGTGTCTTTTGATCAAGTTCACTTGCATTATAAGCCAACTGTATATTTTAAGCCATAACTAAAGAGAAGAGCTTCAAGTTATTACTAGCCCTGAATTGCCTGGATTTTTTTCAGTTTCGTGGCGAGCTTATCATCTCTTCAGCAATGTATAGATGCAGTAGTACAATTTTATTGTCTGCTCATGGGGTCATGGGATGTACCAACCCATCAGCAATGGCTGGTTTGCATTCAGAGTACACACCAGCGCCTTATAAACAGGTTCAACCTTCAACTACACTACAGGAAATAAAAGTAGAAAAGCACATTCTTTTGGAAGAAATGCAACCTTCCCATTTATGTTTCAGAGTATGAAAAATAATTATCTGTGCAGGGGTATTCTCCTGCTACTGAAATTTCCCAGCTTCAATAAAGAATTTTGTAAATGTTGAAAATGAGGGCACGATGGTTCACTTCCTCTGATTATCAGAGGAAATCATAGTAGTTCAGTGGAAAATTAACCAAAAGGAAAAAGACATGGAGTCTCAGATAAAACTAAAAACTGTCATTAAATCAAGTGTAAAACGTCTTCCACTAATAGTAATTCAGATTATAAGTGGGTTCCCCCTGAATGCACAGGTGACCTTTTTCTGTTAGCTCTCTGGAAAGAACCTAGCAGTGTGATTTGCTGACAAAAAAAAAAAAACAAAACAAAACAAAACAAAAAAAAAAACCAGCTCATCTATGTCAATTTTTGAATCTGAAAATGTTATAATTTCTGCCAGCGAGGCAATTTTAATAGTTTCACAGGCACACTTAGAGACAGAGGCTTAGTTCATGCCATACTGCAAGTGCATAGCTGAAAACCACCAAGATGTCACAAAAAAATCCCTTCAGGAAAATGCTTGCAATTGATATTCAGTAATGAAAGCACCCATGTAGAACAGCATGTAGGAGCTGTCCAGGAACAACAGACTTATAGAAAAGTGGGACCAAAAGAAAAAAAAAATGCTTGAGAATTATTCGCTCATTTAAAAAGTATTAGTGAATATAGAATAAATATGACAGCTTAAAAGCACTAATATAGGACTGGTACATGACATTTCAGGGTTTGCTCAATTCCGTGACAGAGTTCAAGAGTAGAGGAGGGCAGAAAACATGAAAGGATGGCAGCAGCCCTCACCTTCACAGTGTGCAGCAGCAGGACACACCTCCAGACTCCCTGAGAATTCCTCTGAGTGCTGGTCCCTCGGGGCTCTCTGCTCTCTTTGTTCTCCTGCAGCTCTGTTCCACTGCACTCACTGACACCAGATTACTGTGGCAGGGAGACAGAAGTAAGTGCTGTTTAATAAAAGTTGCAATATGAGACTCAATATCTTACAGTTAAACATTGGAAATATTACAAAAAACACGAGGCCAAGCAACCAGGTAGGTGGTAAAGTCCAGCAAGCTCTGCGTGCTGCCTCTACATGGCCAGAAAGTTTTGTGGTCTCATCCCTTTCTCTATTTTATTTTTTTTTTATTGTCCCACAACACTTTTGGTTTATTGGCTATCTTTTTCCTTGTTTTGCCTGTTGGGGATGGTACTGTAAGGCAGTTTTAGGGGTCAGGCATCAGCCCAGATTTACGAGTTGTCAATACAGACGGTGACCAGTGGCATTAGGGGAAAGAACAAACTCAGGGCAAGGAAGGCAACTTCTGAACTCGTAATTAATGTGTACTGCCAACTTAACAGTAACCTCTTGGTGATTTCTTAGAGACAGCAGCTTTGCACTTACCAGTCCAGAAATTTTTGGAGTATTTTTTTCTATTAATTTGTGCAACCACTATTTTAACCTGCTTAGATTTTTAACTATGATAGCAACCTGAATAGAAAGTGCCATAACTTAAGTGTCAGTGAGTTTTTAACAGTGAACCCACAAAGCGTACGTATAAGCCATGTAAAAATATATTTAGATATAGGCTATATATTGAAATCTATATATGTATATTTAAAAAGTGTGACTGATGTATATTCAAAAAGTATGACTGGAATAAACATTGTGTAAAACAGTCATCTCCAATGCATTCTCTACCTGGGACAGATAGAAAATGTACTCTGCAGGGCATCATTAACATTGGACAAAGAAATAAAGCAGGATGAGAACATCAGCTGTGTTTTGGACAAAGAAATAAACCAGGATGAGAGCACCAACTGTGTTTCTCTTCACCATCCTGATTTACTAAAACATGAGTATTGGTCTAATACCGATACTCAACTGTGATGGACAAAAGACTCTCTAACAATTTAAAGTTAGAAAGTGTCTGTTTATTCAGCACTGGGCAGCACTGTGAGGTAAACCTCAAAATTACAGGTGATCACAGAGTCTATTTATTGACAAAAGGTTCAAACAAATACATATTCATAATAATTCCCTACTTACTATTAGCTTGAATATCTGTTAAGCATGCGTGGTTGGCCTCCTACATTAAGTCAGGGGCTGTTTTTGTGGGGAGGGGTCTTAAAAGGAAGAAGTAAGGTGAGTCTTTCTCACCTTGAACTCTCAACCTTTTCTATCAATGACAATACAAATGGCTTTTGGGGCAACTTCAATCTTTCAAAGAATGAGCTGCAATTGTTTGTGTTCTTTGGACCTAACTACTAGTTTCATCCTTTCCCATTGCAAGCACAGCTAAGCAAATATAAAATGACAGGCAATCAATTATTGAAGTTTCAAATAACTGTCTCAAGCCCAGTTTCTTCTAAGTAAAATCCTAATTTCTTTAAGATTAGTGTTTCAATCCCACGTCATTTCTTTACATCCCACTCTTGGGGAGAAATGGAGATAAAAACTGTCACAAATGCTGCCTGTAAACATCTCCTCTTGGAGCATGTCCTGCCCCTGAGATGCTGTGGTTGGATAAAGAATATTAGGTCAAACTCAGGCATTTCCCAGAGGACCAAGAGGGAAGATATCTATCTGAACCAGGGCTCAGGGCTCTTCTCACAGCTTTTTTGAAAAGCAGCTAGAGCTAACTCTTCCTTTACTATGTTTCCTTCCAGTTGCATGGAAAATAAGTCTAGATTTCTTTCTAATTATTTCCAACATTCAAGCAATTAAAAAAGGAGTATGGAAGGTTCTTATTAACAGAATTCATACATAGGAAGTTAATGAGTTTAAAAGCCTTTAGCTCCATCCTGTGACTGTTAAATACATATTTTGGAGCCAGCCCTTCTAATGAGGTGAAGATTAGAAAGCAAGTAGCTTGAAGAGGCATAATGTGCTTTGACAGAGAGCAGAGAGCCTAAGCAGAGGTCTCTCACCAGAGAGGTGAGCTGAAGTCCCTAAGCTCTTGGCAAGATATGAGGATGGCATGTTTACATCTTGCTCAGTGTTTACAGTGATGAAGTATATTAAGCAAGAGAGTTTATTTTTGCTCCTCATTCCAAGCCAAAAGGCACCTGCAATCCATTCTCCCGCCCTTTGAAATCTCTTGATGCAGAGCTGTTGACTGTTTCGAGTAGTAGTCTTCCTGATTTTGTAAGTGATGTTTTGCAAGCCTACCTAGAAGACTATGAAAAAAACTTCTCTTCCCCTGGCAAGAGGCCAGGGTGTGCACTGCAAGCACGTAGGAAGAAAACTTATCCTGTCATCTCTCCAGCTTGCCAGGCAAAACCTCCTCCAAACTATAAACAAAGCTTAAAAGTTCAGTTTACTTGTGGCTCATCTTCTTTATGCACTTCACTGTCAACCTGTTACCTTTATTATCCTGGCTTTTATTAATAATTTCTCATTTTCTCCTTTCCTCACATAGTTTAAGCTGACTTTCTGGTGTAGATAGTGGCTATCCCTTTTTGTCACTAGGGTAGAATGACTGAAAATGAGCAATCACATCCACGAATTTTCCAACTCTGTTCCCACAGCATGGTTCTGGTTCAATGTCAAAGACTTTCTTCTGAATAGGAAGTTGTGACTTGTAGGAATGTTAGGTTAGTGTTTCCTAAATTACATGCTGGTTGGCAATACAAAAAAAAATTAAATTCTTATATGTACAAAGTGTCTCTGCATGTCTAAAAGCAGCTTCTTTTACCTAAAAATCATTCTCACTTGACCTATCATTATCTGCATGTATAAAAAGTCACCCTCTCTTTTGATAAACCTACTCTAAGTATTAAAAGCATAAGGCAAATCCAATATCCAACCCGTCTGCTCTAACTCATGGATGTGGCATTTCCAGACTAAATGGTTAGATTTGATGATATAAAAGGTCTTTTCTAACTTCAGTGATTCTCTGGTTGTCTGTGCTTAATTCTGTTTTTCTGAAGCTCTCTGGCACTACCTGACCCTCTGGATCAATAGCATGGCCAGCCAGCTGCAGCCCCAGGCCTGCTCTCTCTGGCATTCACCCCACCCAGCTGGCACTGGCACAGAGAGCTAAATATGTGATTTTGTCCTGGCAGAGGGTCCCACATGCCAAGCGTTTGTCTGAGAGCTCCTGTCAGTGCAGCTGCTGATATGGGTTCAAGGGGAAGAGCATCGGGCTGGTGACAGCTCACCTGCCTCAGAGTGGAACTGGGGTGTGCAGAAGAGGGTCCTGTGGGTGCTGGGATAATCGTGCTTAAGTTTATGTAGTCCCTTTTGACTTTAAAAGGTGTCCATATGAGCTCTTCACAGAGAAAAGTAGTTAAGATACCAGTTTGAGCTTTCTCACGAGATGCTGATCACCTTGTGGGATGCAGCCTTAAATCTGTCAGCAGGAAAAGCAAGATAAGGAGTGGTCCTTCAAAGCTATTCCCAAGCCATCCCCCTTCTCACTCCACAGCCCCTTCCTGTGCTTGCTTGTTTGCAGGAATTACTGGCCTGCTGTTGAGAAGTGCAGCTTTGCCCTGGTTCCCAGCATGGCCATGGAAAGGAGCGGGGCATCCACTTCCACCCGCGCCTTCAGCCAGGGACAGGAGCTTCCCCTGGTACCTGCTGAGTGCCGCAAAGGGCCTGGAGCTTGGCAGGGGACACGGGCTCAGCCTCCCTCCCTCCCTCAGCTGGGGCAAAGTGAACAAAAGTGGGGCCTTGATCTTCTCTCTCCTCAGTACTAACGTCAGGGCCAAGGAGGAGGCAGTGAGCTCTCCGCTGTTCACTCCTCTCCTGCTCTCTGGTCACTCTCAGCTGGGCAGTCCTAACACATGCCAGGGCAGCTCTGCACTGGGACTTCAGATAAATTCACTCACTGCAATCCACTGTAATCCACTTGCCTTTTACCTATTTGGATCCCTGTGTTCAGAGATAAGAAACTTTAGTTTTTAAATTCCTAAACACGTTGGAAGTGCCGGCCTCCATTTTAGCAGCTTGCAACTTTATTGGAAGGGCAAAATACCAAGCAAAACTCCAGTCAGCCTCATACACTTCATTTCCCTAAGCTCCCTCAGCATCTAGCAAGGAAAGAGGCCCTTTCTGACATCTTTCAGATTTGCTAAATTAGCTCTCTTGTCTGAATCACCTTCTGACTTGTCATGCTCCATTGACTACAGGGGGAGCTTAAAGACAGCCTCTTGAGACTAACCTCCGACCCCACACTCTGGGGTGATGGATGCACAGACAAACTGCATGAAAGCCTCTGAATCAAAGGTGTTAACTGAGAGTGTATCACTAAACTATAGCATAAATCACATTAATGGCTGTTACAACATTGTTGTAATTGCTGCTGATAACAACCGCAAATAAAGCATATTTCTGGATTTAAGATTAGACTCCTTTTCCCCACCCTTGCTGAAGTCTCCAGAGACCTGTAGCATAAATGCTACAAAGTAGGAAGGTGGCTGCCTTTTCCATTGCCTTTTTCTTACCATGCTGTACCAGTTCATTGTGACCCTTATGTGAAAGGCTGCAGGGCAGCCTGCACTGAAAGAAAATTGACTGGCCTTGTTTCTTTGCATGTGATCAGAAAGCAGTAGCTTATTTTGGGAGCTTTTCTGATAAGACATCAAGTAGCACTTGTGATAACACAGACCCAGTTCAAATTCAGCTGCTTACACAACAGTCTTTCTCTGAAGGAGTGTATGTTTTCTCTCGGAGACACTCAGCTATATAGGGTGTGTGATGGACCCCTGTCAGCAAGGGAGGACAGCAGCAAAGACCAAACCTGGCACTTCATTCCCAGGTAAGGATAAATGGAGACCTGGTCTTGCCATCCCTTTTGGCACTGGGAAGTGTCCTGTTAAGTCAGTAGCACTACATGCACTCATGTAAATTGTTACAGGACTGCGATATTACATATTTTAGGATCTTTGAGCATTATATCATGAGCCACAACACATTTTCACATTTGGAATATATCCAAAAGCAAGTCCTAAATTCAACTTAGATCTTTTTAGTATACCTTGTCAGATATACTAAATATGTGTGTGTATATATATATATCTATAATGGCCTATATATTTTTATATGTCAGATATACTTAGCTTACCTTGCAGCCAGTTCCAGCAACCACTCAGGCAAACCTATATTTGGGACAGGATTTTTCAGTGCCCCAGTCTGTCGCCTTTCTTCTGTCTTTTTCTAATACACATACTCAATCTTTTGTTGTTTCGATCTTTATATCAGGGATTCTATTCCCACTTTTCAAAATCACATCGCAGAATTTCTTCCCATAACTTTTAGCTCCACGGAAGTTTAAAGACTATTTACAGTAGTGATTTCATGCAATTGTGGACATCACCCTTCCAGCTGGAGATTCCTGTTGCATCAAGCACATCCCCAGGTGTCGTTGGATACTGCTGGAAGCCAGGGAAGCAGTCTTGGATTTTTCTCAGGCTGCTCAAAGGAAAACATGGCAGAAAGAATTATAACAATGATTAAACACCTGCTGGATGTGTGAGAGACATGAGAGACATGATATTTTCATGTTTACAAGGGGATGTTACCTTCCTTATACCAATGAAATTATGTCTGTCCTTAGCTCCACTATCTGGTCTATAAAAATGTTTCTTTAAATAAAGGGCTTTTTGCTTCTCTTCTGCATGAAAAAGTTTGTGGCTGTATCATTTCCACTGCTTTCATAGCCCAAATGCAACAATTGGCTGTTCCACTGAGATTTGCCTTAGGCTATCACTGACCGACGTACAGCACTGGGATAAACCTGGAGCTGAAGTCTGCTGACACCAGGACAGACCCACTGAGGCTTGTCAATGACTGGGTCTACGGTCCAAGCTAGGTTTTCCTAGCCAGCACCATGCCAGGAGCAGACTGAGTTACCCGGAGACCAGGGCTGCAAGCCTGGGGCCAGAACCAGTGCTGGGTAATCAGCTGGTCAAAAGCCATCTGGGAAAATTGTGGAACCCGCCCCCCGACTACAGTGGGACAAGAAATCCACAGAAAATGCTGGCTGTTTCCTCCCTTGTTGAGAGAGCTCTCTTTAAAACGGCACCCTGTGGTCCAGCTAAACCTGGCTTGCGCTGCACGTGACCACAGCTATATCTCTTCCATGTGGAAGCTCCTATTTGAACATGGGTCCTGTCACCAAAATTATTGTAGCTATTATTTGGTTCATTTAGTGGGTTGATCAGGTGAGGATCTCATGGATTTTTAACTTCCTCTGGAAGGTGACCACATGGATCCAGAGCTATTGTGTTTTAACTGGGTGTTTTTGGGGTTACTTCAATAATGGTACTTACAGTGAGGAAGTGACAGCAGGCAAAATTTTCTCCCAACCCATCACTCAGTTTTTTAAGTCCACCCCACCAGTTTTCAAGGAGTTCAGATCCGCTCTAAATGCTAATGATATCATACAGCTGCCTGTTCTATTTAGCATTTAGAGATAAAGGGGGATTGAGCTGGATAACAACCCTACTACCTACCCCAGGAAAGAGGGAAGCTGCCTCACAGGCCTGATCCTGTCCCACAGCCGGATCCTGCCCCAGAGCCCACCTTAGAAAGGAACCACCCAGAGTGGGTGGCGATTCTAGTGAAGGAGATAGGCCAGATAATGAAGGAGTACCTTTCCCCAGCTGGTGAGAGACCCTCCTCCTGCCTTAAAGAGGGAGAGTCTGATGGTGCTGCAGTGGAACCCACAAACGTTACATCTGTCCAGGTTCCAACTGAACCACAGGGGCACTCACAGCCAGCAGCAGTCGCCCCTGTGGAAACCAGAAAGTCTAAGGTGAAATCAAGGCACCTAGATAATGAGGATCGGAGAAGAGGGCCCTCACAAACAGCAGGGGAACCAGAGGTTGAGATCATCACTGAGTCCCTGTCGTATGAAAGTCTCCGTAATCTGTGAAAAGACATTGTACAGTGGGGCCATGAGGCTTTTACAACTTGGTTACTTCGGGTCTGGGACCTTATAGGTGCAGGTGTGCAACTGTATGGTACCGAGGCAAGGAATTTGGGACCTTTGACCCAGGACTCAGGTGTGGACCAGATATTCATAAGGGAGCCAGGCCCCCTTCCCCTCTGGGAGCGGCTTTTAATGAGTGTGAGAGAGAGGTTTGTCAACAAAGAAAGAATGCAGGAGCACCACAATAGAATGCATTGAAAGACCCTTGAGGAAGGGATCCAACAGCTGAGAGAGGTGGCAGTACTGGAAGTACTCTTTAGGAGGGATGGACAGCATGACAATGACCCTGACAAGGCCAGGTGCACAGGGCACATGCTGTGGAATCTGGCAAACCTGGGGCCATCTCAATACACCACCTTCATTGAAACAATTAATGCCTATAACAACCAAGAGACAGTGGGCTCTGTTGCTAACAAACTCAGAAATTTTGACAGTATGACGAATGGCGCAGTGCAGGCTCATGTCTCTGCCATGGTCAAGGACTTCAGCTGTAGTAGTGCATCTGATGAGCTCTGGGGTCCTAAAGCTCTCTGTGTGGCTTTTGCTGCTAGTAGACACTTGCCGGCAGACATCTCACCCCACTCACCACTGGCAGTCCTCCTTCCATCCAGACCCACCTAATGAACCACCATTCCCAAAAGTTTGGAGCACAAAGTTGTAGCAGAACTTTGGTCTCTTCTCCATTCATCTACTCCTTACATAACAAACAAAAAAGAGAACGCGTAATGATAGACATCACCTCCTAAGACCCTGTTCCAGGAAAGCAGCCCAGCCAAAAAAGAATGGGTGTAAAAGCTCTGTTCCACGTTTATAGTTTAGTCAACATCTGAGGACAGAAGTGGGAATGACATGAGAAATCCAGAAATGTCTCAAGCACGATGGAGCTTAAGGGAGCTAACCCTGACTTGACACACTCCTCAAGCAGCTGACATTTACTGACAGGAACAGATCTCACCTGGAAGTACAAGAGCATCTTAAAACTCATTACTCTATAAGCTAAATTTGTAACTAAAAGCTAAACAGCATATTTAAGAGGAATTAACATTTTTCTTTTGCAATTAAACAACAGTAATTAGGAGTACTCAGTCTCCTTTCCAAGGATCGTATTTAGGTTTCTGAGTCCTTTAGTGGTTTGAAGAATGTACTGTCAGTTTTCATACCTTGCAATACTTCATTTTCTTGCATATGATTTTAGAAGCCTATATCAATCTCCTCATCTTGAAAAATGTGAAGCATTTCCCTCTTTTGGCAATGACTGATGGAATGCTTTTCATGGAGCAATTAATTAATTATTCTAAGATTTTAAGTAATAGTTGGACACAGAAAAAACCCAGAGAAATTGGAACATAACTTCTCTGTTCTACTCTTGAGTCTTAATCACCACTCACCAAACACATACCTGTGCATACACACACACATTAAAGTCATTGCTAAAGTAAAACAGCTGAGCATGACAGTGCTGGGAATAAGGGTTTACTACTGTTTACCTGATAGTGCAATTTTTAAAAAAATCCATCTCTTCATCTGTAATCCATCATTGTGTCAATACCACACAGGTTGAAATAACTCTGTACTGAAACAAGCTGTTAAAAGAACTGAAAAGTGCCAGGAAATTGTGACAGATAGGCTTTAGTGGACACAAACCAAATAAATGTTTCCTGCGAGATTCACTTTCTGGCAGACCTCTTTCTACAGACTAAAACTTTCTCTGAATTTACAAATCTGTTTGTGTGACAAGCAACACCTACAGCCGACAAAAATCAGTGCAATAAAGAGATACCATTTAGTACTTAGAATTACTTTAAGAAACTCCAGAAACAGTTTCCACAACCAAATGAGGACACCACGTGTCTGTGTATTAGTTTATTTAAATTTTTATCGCCACTAAGAGCAAGTAAATTATGCTGATACAATTGGTAAACATATACATTAGCTAGAGCCCCCCAAAATCCCACAGAGCTAAGGGAAACATTAAGGGATGTTACAGGATTAATGCTTTCATTCTACAATATGGATATATGGCTTTCATACAAGTTTTAAAAAATTGTAAAGGTAACACACTGCTAGCTTACAAAATCAATATACAAACTGGAAAAAAATAATGGAAAGAAACAGGAAAATAAACCCATAAGAAGATATATAGCACTGGTTTAATAGATATATACAGAATTAGAAATCCATTGAACATGATATTCAGGCTTTGTTATTTTGACTTTCATTTCTCCTTTCAATTTACCACTCAAACTACAAGAATTAATATGGTTTCTCTCTTATTTGTCCATCTTACTTTACCCATTTTCCTCACTTTTTATTGGCAGAGAAAAAGACTTTTCCTGCCTGTGTTTCTATGTTCACACCTAACTGAAGCAGTTTGTCATTTTGAACAGAGCCCTTGCGTATACTTGGTGTGACAAGAAAAAAGAATATCACTGTGATAGTAAGTCCTTTTGGCTATTGCATTGGCATGTGTTTTGCATTTCCCTTGGACACAGCTATCCTTAAACTGAAGTGCTGGCAAGTGGGAAGAAATCTAGCTCCTCATTCTACTTGTGTACCCCTCAATTAAATAACAGCACAGGACAAAAAGTTCTTCCATTTCAACCAGAGCCTGAAAATGTGGCAGCCCTGGTCATGATTCACATTTAGAATTAAGCATGCACCTTTCTTGAGTTTTGCTCTCCCATGTATGAATGTATATATAAATATGCAATACGCATGTGTGTGGATTTAGAGAGCTGCTGTGTCTGATGCTGACATCTGCATTAGGTGGATTCTAGCTCCAAGCCGCAGCCTGTCTCTGCTTCTGGCCACTTCAGCAACCACAACACACTCTAGGCTATCACAGCCATTTCCTTCAGCTGTAAAAGCCTAGATGAACTATGCTATTGTAAAATGGGGAATGCAATGAATGATCTAATAAGAAAAGTTAAATAATCTCTTGTTGCCAGGTAGATTAGAGCAATGGAGTTTTGAACGGCAAAATAATTGAATTAAATTAGCCCTGGGTAAAACAGCCCTGCAGAGGCTACCCATTTTCCTAGCTTTCCATCACTGAATTCAGGGTTAATGGTTTTGTACAGTCTTTAACTTTCAATGACCTCTGAAATAGGAATACCTGTGAGCCTCTTTTTAGCTCAGCAATAAATCCACTCATCAGACATGTATTCAGTTTTGTTGCAGGTTTTGTTTCTTATCATAGGTTTTTTAAGAAAAGGATCAAATCTGTAGGTGCAGCTTTTACACACAGCACTCACTCAAAGCCGAATGGTTTAAAGGCTAGGAGATACTTACAGAGTTCTTTAGCCATTTGGGACTCCAAGACACTCAGTTTTAAATGGCAAACCACAGAAAGGACTAAAGGCTTGTACAACCCCAGCAATGAGATAATACTAGTTGATACAGTTGAATTCTCGTGTTTTCCCTGATTTTTGCTCAGTTCAGGGTGATGAGGCCACATGATAGGTGGTCATTTGTGAAGAGTGGCAGAAGGGGTCATTAGGAAGATTATTGGATCTCAGCATTGTTTAGTTTTGGTCCAAAAGCAAAGTTTGATGCTGCTATGAACGAGACCACCTACATCTTCTCCAAATGCAAACAGCTATGGGTGGAATAGGCTCTCTCTATGCTCTACACCTGCTCAGGCAAGTCTTTCACTATACCTGAAACTCTATGCACTATTATAATTCAGTGATAAAAAAAGACAGTGGTAAAGGAAGACAGTGGTAAAGGATACAGCTTCTTGCCACTACTTATCTAATTAAGGTGATTTTCTGTTTTCTGTGGTTTTTTGCTCGAAGGCAGACACAGATGCATCAATGTCTCTAATTTCTGAGATGATCATTTGATCATTTCTGTCCCCTGGGAAGCCATGACAAGGTCGAGTTATGAGGAAAGTTGCATCAGCAATTCATCCTCCCAGCAAATTCAGGGACTCTCTTTGCTCATTCTCATACTTCCTTGTTCATTGTCATACAGTGATTAACAAGTTGCTACTGTGCCATTTAATTTCAGAAGGACACAGTTGGAGGAACTTGATGGTATGGGCTTCCTGGGGTTGTTTTGAAACAATCCAGGAAGAAATGGAGAATATAGTCTCAAGGAAAGATCAACAATATCCAGAGAAGTCTAACTGAGAAGTAAAGTGCCTTAACAGAATTGACAGAAAACCTATAAATGCTACCAAAATTATGGACAAGTGTGGGAAGGCAAGCAACATGGATAATTTGTCTCTGCAAAGGACAGAACTCAGTCTCAACTTCAGAGAAGTGCAGTCCTAGAGAATTAAAATTGACTGAGTACAAGATACCTACCTCCACTGACATACAGCTTCCTCTTCTTAATAAGACTTGGGAGACATGAAAGGCTGCTGTGTGATATCAAAATGGTGTCCACCTCACCAATATATTGCCTTAGAAAAGTGGTGAGTTTCCATTGTTAATGCTGCTGCAGTACCTAGACTTGGAAAATCAGGTTGTTGTCTCATCCTCAACATTGACATTAGACTGTATGCTATTGTCTCCTTTTGATTTTGCCTCCACTTGAACACTTTCTTTTGAGGCTGGAGTTCTCTGCAACACTTTACATTTGATTAGTTCTCATTAAGGCACAAATAAGGGAAAGCATAAAAACAAATGTGCCAACCAGTAATTCCGCCTTCCACACATAAGGAGCATGCAACAGAAATTTGTATAAAAATGCTTCTGATTTCCTGTCTGTCTCTTCTTGACCAACTCTTCAAAGCTGCCTGCTTATACATTTTATAATTGTTATTCTTTCTTTCTTCTAATATTTCTCTTTTGAAAAACAGTTCAGACCAGAATGCCATTCTGGAATTAGAAGATGAAAATCAGTAAATCGCAATTTAGTATCTACCTGCATGTACAACAAACATTTTCCCTTCCTGGAGCCTTGCCCAGTTTTGCTGCACTTAATAGATTGTTAAATAGGCCAGGCTGACAAGCAATGACTCTCATTCACTATGGGAATTTCTGTCAGAAGACATGTCTAAGTGAGAAAATGTCCCAATCCTGAAATACTGTTTTAAATCAAGATATTGACAGGTTTAACTGAAAGAAGCATTTTGCCTCTGCTTAGAGAAAGGGAAGTGAGATATAACCAAATATACCCAAATATATTCAAGTTAAACTCATTGGAATCCAGAGTCTGGATACAGATTCATCCTTAGCTGATGTTAAGCAACTCACCCATCTCTTTCCAAAAGATTTGAGTGCTCAGGAAAACATCGTCATTTGGGGGATTTTTATCACCTCCCCATACTCTATTACAGCTGTAGCAAATGAAGATGCAAACCACTCCTCGAGTGGGACATTCATGAAACAAATCTCTGCCAGTTAAACTAGGTAAGCAACTCATCTATGCTAAGTCATTTTTCATTGTAATAGGATAGCACCAAGAGGGTAAACACGTTTTTCATCTGAGCCAGCTGCTCCCACAGCACTGTCAGAAAAGCTTGCCCTCCCAAAGCAGGGAGGGTAGAAGATTAGAAAGCAAATAAGGAGAAGTTTCAGAATGACTGAAGTAGAAACTATCAAGATTGGTGGGAAGAGGTTTTGTTCAGAATCTTGCCTTTTGCTGTCTTGATAATGTCACTAGTGACACAAGGGCTCCTTTTAGGTACCAGGAGCGTCCTTTCAGAGCTGACCCGACTGACCTATTCAATCTTCCTCTGTGTTCTGCCATAAATTACTTAATCACCTCCTGCATAGCTAGACTTTCCACTGAATGTTTTCTTCTGCCTCATTGAAAATTTTCTTCATTTTAAGTTTATAAACTATTACTCCAATGACTGTCAGCAATAAGATGCCAATATAGATCAGAACTTCTGGGGCTGAGTAGTACATAGGAAATGTTCTCCTATTTCACACCATTTGCTGAATTTTCTTCTGGTCCTAACATGATACTTTTTGTTTCGTTTCTTTGATTTCTGTAAAATATCTCCATGAAGGCCCTATGCTACCACAGGAACTTGATTGGTTTCCTTCAAAAACTATTAGGAATACTCCTTTAACAGGCCAGATGGGCAGTTAAACAAAAGGACCATAAAGTGTCAGAGGAAACACAGGGGTATTTATTTTCTTTATACTCATGGAGGTTGAAATAAGAAATCACATCTAAGGTTTGCTAAAGGACAATCAGAGTGTTGGTCTCAACATCATTCCCAATTCCTGCCAGCTCCCTATGAAACATGAACTAGGTTAACCAGTGTGAGACAATGGTGCAACAGTGTTTGCACTCAAAGCTGAGCCACTTTAAGTGAACTGATGCAGCATTTAGACAGACAAACCTTTGGTGAGTGAAAAAAAGTTTCCTTCTCCCTTTGCTTTCAACCAGACCTACCAAACCATTAGTTTAAGTCTGAGGCACAAGCACAGGTAGACCTGATTAGACCATGAACAAACCAAATAGCACCCAGAATCACCTAAATATGAGCCTTTATGATTTTAGATTTGGTCATTGCACATCCACCATGTGTGGGGGACATTTTTTACTATATCACAGACTGAGATATTTCTAACAATACAGTCAAAATAGCAAGGACATCAACACAGACTGCAAAACACACCCAAGGAGTGTGGGAAATAATTGTGAGGTTAGTCTAACTTAAGCTATACGTAGCCTTGGCTAGCAGGCTTCAGGATTTTTGGGGAACAGTAGGACTTGCCTCACCATGAGTCCAGATCAGCCTTTCCCCCCACGTGAGACAAAAGAGGGCAAGCTCTACAATTGTTACAATTTTCTTTGCATAGAAAAGGGAAGTGATGTTAGTATGAAAAAAAGACTCTGCTTGCCTACAAGCTAATCCCAAGAGAGAAATGTGATTTACTCAGATGAACACAGCCTGCTGCAGCTTCACTGAAGTCAGTGGGTACCATGCAGGAGTGCAAAGGAGACCATTCCTCTCGAGCAGCAGGCAAGCCTGCAGCCTACACAAACAGCAAAACTTGTTTCTTGCTGTTGAATTTTAACATTTAGAATTCTGAAACAATGATTCTCAACTTAATTTGGGCACAGAAGTCCCTCATGTGTTCCTCTAAAAATTTTGGTCTGCTTGTTTTTGCTTGTTAAACAATCGTTTACCTTGAGACAGACCAGCCATTTGTCAGATCTTTTTTCTACTTCTCTCAGGATTCAGAATCACTTAAATTAAGTAAAACTGAACAAACTGAAAAACAGCTGGTTGTAATTTTTCTTTTGTTTTTTCCCTGCAGACAATATTTTAAAAAATCACAACTATTTTTATGTTGACTGAGATTTTTCCAAGGTCTTTTTGCTTATATAAAAATGGAAGAAAGCAAAAGATACTGGTTTTATATTTCCCTTTTGTTTTACTAAGAGATAAACTAAAAATAATTTCATTACTATTGGTTTCAGGTCCCACAAATTATCCCTTTTCTTGGTCAAAAATATGAAACTACTTCTGGTGGTTTCCAAACGGATTTCTCCTTTTATTTCCCACCAGACATGCTATTTTTTTACCAGCTATAATTAAGATGAACAGGAAGATTTCCACTGATACAAAAAGGAGCTGGGTCAGATAGAATCACAACAATTTCAATTAGATCTTTTATGAAAAGGATTTTCCCCCTTCTGTCAAAATGAACAAATAAAATACAGCATTTTTCAGTTTTTACAGGTGAAATGGAGGACACTACCATCCACCAATACTGATATCCTGAAAAGTGGAAGGTTTTGTCATCATTCTACTTTGAAAAATCTTTGCTAGAAAATAATGAAAAATTAGGACTCTTCTATGTGCAATTGTTGAAAGATTTTAGATTTACTGCCAACATTGAAAATATGGTTAAATAAAGGAGTGTTACTGGTTTTTACCTGTAGATGGTGACATTTTGAAATGAACATTAAGCACACAGTCAAGAAAATTCCAGACTTGTAAATATTCAACAAAATGCCCCCATCCCTTCCTTAAAAAAAAAAAAAAAATCATACAGTTATGCAAATGTAATCAGAAATTAAGAAACAGGCCTCAATTTTTCAGATTTAAGGTCCCAATCTTGAATAAAAATGCATCCAGCCAGAGTGTTATGTTCACACAGGATACCACTGGCTTCAGCAGAGCTCCACACAGGCTCAGGCTCTGCTTGCATGGACTAACTATCAGATTGAGACCTGTAGCAAGACTTGAGGAAAAAAAATTTAAAAATTCTACATTGTTCAATATACAATAGACATAATTTTCTAAATGAGTTTGAAGTTCTTAATTACAGAGCTCTAAAAATTGTTGTTAGGGTTATACATTAAAAAATACTAAAGTAATTAAAAAAAAAATTTTGTATTTGCTTTTTTCCTTCTATGGTACCATTAAGCTATAAATAATTTTAGGATAAAATGCCTAGGTATAAATGAAACTGTTAACTGATCATGTTTGCTGATGTCCCTTTCTCACATTGCCCAAGTTGATTCCTATTAATCCAGCATCTTCTCTTGTTTCTTGCCTTCCTTTTTCTTCTTCTTGGATTCTGTCAAGATATAACAAAAACAGTAAAAAATTAGGGTCCAGAAGGCACTGCAATAAATTTCATTTAATACCCGTGGAAGTTCCCCTTTCTTTTTCTCTCCATGCACATACAAATTGTTTCTCATTTTGAACAAAGAAAGGGAAAAGAGAAGGAAAAGAAAAGAAATAACAGGAAAGGCTGAGACAGTAGAGAAGATGGAGAGGGAGTTGCATGTTCTGTTCAGAACCCTCCCTATCTGAGGGGCTGACCCTGTTTGGCATGCAAAGCATTGTCTCAGGAACTTGCTTGGAAAATAAGAAAACAGCAGGGATCTCCTGGAGAAACCGGGTCACGGCTCAGTGGAGAGCTGGAAGAAAGTGTCGCACACACTACCCACACATATACCCTTCCCCTGCTTCCTTTCTGTCTCATTGTGTGAGTCTTTGGCTTTCTCTGAATGTGTGAGCAGCTCCAGAGCATGGGGAGAAAGCTCTCGTTTGTCCAGCTCCTCCACTACCAGCCCTTCCCCCTTCCCCTGGGACAGACACCCATGATATGCACGAGGGAGGCAATGGGAGCTTGGGCTGGGTCACTGGAGCACAGGCTGTCCAGCTGAGACCCATGGGATGAGCAAAGGACTAAGGAGCACCAGCTTCTCTAGTTAATTTGGGGTAAATAAGGGAAAGATAGGAAGGTACAAGTGCAAATTTGTGTGTTGTATTGCCACCTGCAGTAACTCTCACTGTATTCTGGGGTAGTGTGGTATTCAACAGGTAAAGGAAATTCACAGAGGGACCTTCGAAATTAAAACAAATTAAGAGGATTAGGTACTCCTGTGTCGCATGTCACCTTGTAATGGGGAAAATAACGGCTCTCACTGGAAATGTGAGTAAATCCTTACTGATACCAGCAGAAAACAGCACAACAGGCACCACAGAGGGATGGAAACTGAGCATCAGTGAAGCATCCTTCCTGGAGCCAAAACAGCAAGCAAGTAGACCCATGATTGCCTTAACACAGATTTCATTAAACAAACCAATTAAAACTATCACAGAATCATAGAATATGCTGAGTTACAAGGGATCCAGAAGGATCACTGAGTCCAACTCCTGGCCCTGCACAGGACCACCCAAAAAAATCATGCCATGTTGCCTGAGAGGACTGGCTATCCTAGCACTTCTTGAACTCTGCCAATCTTGCTGCCATGAACACCACCTCTGCTTAAATAACAAAAATCACCTTGAATGAGAAGACAAGCACTTGGCCCTTAAGGTGGGACTGTTATTTGTGAGTATGATTCTTTTCCCTCTGACTAATTTACATAACAGCCACAGAATCACCAGCTGTGGAAAAAACAGCTTATTTCTATTAAAGCCAAGGCAACTACACCAACATCTTTCACGTATGGATAGGGCCAGGTACTTCCAGCAGAAGGCAAACTTAGGCTATCACATTTCTCTGATGGTTGTTTTTCCTCTTGCCTAGTCTCTTTTCTTTCAAACCAACATTTTTTCTTCACCTGTTATAACACAAAAATGGTTTCTAATAATCCTTTAGTCAAAACAAAATAAAATGCTTGTTTAGTCATGTAATCTCCTTCCCTTAAGACTTTGCTTAACTTTCAAAGGGATAATAAATTAAAAGAAGACCTATTTGTTTTCAGTTGAAAAATAACCTGAATGTCTGTAGTCTGGAGCTATTCACAAACTCTGACACCATTTCTTAACCTGTCATTTGAAAAAGTAACCTTTCTTTGAATTAGTATCTAATTTGCTTTCAGCCACAGCTTCCCCTCTCTGCAAATTTCCTGAATCCCCCCTCAACCTCTTTTACCCACATTCTCTACTTCCTCTAATTTTGCCTCTCTATAAGACTGACCCTCCTGGATTCTGTATTGATTGCACTCTCCCTCACACTTTTTATTCCCCACACAATGCACACATAAATTGGTGCATTGGCTGGGAAATCTCAAATTGGTGAAGCAAAACCACTGCACTAAATTGGTGTTTCTGCCCAGTTGAACAGAAACCCTGACATCCTGAAAGAAACAGTGGCATTTTATCAATCAGACTGGCACTGGAATCTGCAAAATTTATTTAGACCCAGCACAAGCAGCAGGGCACTATGCAGAATTCAACCAGATTTGCTAAGAGCAAAGGAGACATATAAATGCAGGCAGGCTGCTAACAGGACTCTGCTGAAGAGTTTGTGCAGCTCATGGTACGAACGAGGTCAGCACAAGGAGAAGACTTTGATCTGGAGTCATGTGAGTGCACCAGGTCCCCATCCTCACTTGACTTGAGGCAACCCACTGTTTATCCATTTGCACTTAATGCCTGTGGGTCCACATCTCTTCCTTTCCAATTCTTCCCCTTTGTCTACCTTTTGGTAATTTACACATCATCCGAACTGCCAAACCCGTCTACCTACCTACTCTGTTTTGGATCTCAGCAGAGTAAAACTGTCATGTGCCAGATGGAATTCCTCCCTCATTAAAAGTACTCACACCACCACAGCTTTGTCTTTCAGACAGGTAATCCGAATTGATGCACAGCATACTTGCTCCTTAAAATGACATGCATACATACAACTGTGGGTGTATTAAGAAAATAATTTCTTTTTGTTAAAGAGAAAACTGCTCAAATATTTCCCAGCCCTTACGCTCTTTTAAAATTCTGACCACGGACACAAATACCCATGTGCTGACCCACAACAATGTTGATGTTCACATGCTTTTGCACAAGTCTGTTCACAGCTACACTCCACCTGTTTTGATTATGCTCTGGCTACAGATTATGGTATGTCCATGACTAACAATGTATAAAGTCACTTTAAGATGCACTTTGCTGGTGGTTTTTCCTTTCCCAACCTACTCTTTCCATTTGTTTCATTCAGGCTTTTATTGACCTCACCTCTGTTGACCATAGGCCAGGATTTCCTCTTTTATGACATGCTGTTGGGTCCCAGCCACACTGGGAACCACACCATCCCGACCACCCTGCCAGTGCTACCCTCCCCAGAGTAACCAGGCATGACTGAAAGGGTCACAATGCTGGAAAAGCTGCTGAGTTGAGAGTACAATGCCAGTTATCTGCCAGCTCATCAGTCCCACACTTCAAACTTAAGCTGTAGCCATTTCCCAGTTAGGTTAGGGAAAGTAGACAGTGTCCAACGGTCCCCTTCCCTTTCCTGTTCCATACACGAAAATGATCAAAATTAAATTCAGGTTAGCACAGATGGGATGTAAGACCTTTGGTTCAGCCAGTCCGTACCAGGCATCTTAATGTGATCATCAAATATTTATAGCGACCCACTAAGCAGGGCCCACTGAGACAGCCTTTATGATGGGGAAGCCACTCACCTGATTCCATATCTCATGGCTCTGCAAAGCACCATGACCCCAGCAACACTTAGCCAGCAGGAAGGAGGAAAAGCTGCCCAGTGAGCAGGAACTACCCTGAGCAGAGATCTGCCATTTGCAGAAGCTTTGGAACTACAGCAGCTTCCTTCACCTCACCCACCCTATTGAGTTCAGTATTTCCACAGGCAGAGCCAAGAGCTGTGCACCAGCTGTCCTTTGCCTTCAGGGAATGTATTTGCTGCAGACAAGTGCAACCAAAAATATAGAGAGACACTATGGTAAAACCACTTAACCGGATGAAGCTCAGGTTCACACCATCCACTCACACAGAATTTGAATCTGAATCTACTCACTACCCTATTTGCTTTACATTTAGGTGGCCCAGTTTTGCCAGACACCAGCTGGCAGTGTCTTTATGAGCTATCTATGGTAGAATTCAGGGTCCTGAGAGGCAGGAGCAAAGCAGAAATCAGGATGATAATCCTGGATTTCAGAAGAGCAGGTTTTGGTCAGTTCAGGGACCAGCTCAGCCAGGCTAAATATCCGGGACCAGGGTGCATGCAAAGAGCAAATTCCAGGTGCCATGTAGTCCCTGCAGTGTGCAACAATCAAGCATCACACCACGACTCTGCTTTCCCTGGAACCAGTGCACTTCCAGAAAGATAAAAAACAAACAGCCCTGCAAGAGCGAACTGTGGCAATATACAGGCACTGGATTATCACCAGAATAACCCTATGAATTGTCACAAGACTTAGAATTATTCACAGTATTAAAAACTGGTCACGGGCTAGCACTGGACACTTTTTGTGGGCCCAAGATGACCAGTAACAAAAATTCCAGTCAAGGTCTTAGTGAGTAAACAAGTTAATTTGATTAGCAGAACTTTCCCTATGCAATTTGGAATTGCAGCAGTCCTCTTTAAATAATTATCTTCATTCCAGAACTTCATGCTTACTATGCAAGCAACAAATGAAAGTAATTCATTTCAACAGGAGGCACACACGATTTGAAGTCATTCCTAATATATAAACCACAAAAGGGAGGTAATTACATTTTAATGAAAGCCAAGATTTTCATTTTCGTTTGTTGAAAAGAAGGTAACAATTCACTCATGGCACTGCTGAACTCCTGTGTACAAAAGTCAAGCAGTGTCCCCAAAAGCAATATAGATCATTCAAAATAGTAAAAGCTGTGCTTTTGGTGAAAGGCTAGAGTAAAAAATTCCTCATCAGATGTTCAGGATACAATTTCCCCAGGGCCTAGCACTCACTCAGTCTTACTAAGCTCAGAGGAAGGCATGTTTCAGCCTCTAAATTGGAGCAAATTTTCCAAAGCACAAGGTTGCTATGGTGGCAACAGGCAATGGTGTCATGGGGTACAGGGATCTTCTGAATTTTGGGGATAAAATGCCAGTCCCTGTGGAATGGAGAAGTCTTCACTTTAGTATAATCAAGGATTTTATACCTTGGCAAAAAAAAAGCTGACCTTAAAGAGATTCACATTCCTGTCTAGGAACAGAAACTGTATTATCTTGTGATTTCCATGACTGTAAAAACAAATACCTGGATTTCTGAAAATCCTTTAAACATAGTATTACTTTTTCTTGTAGAGGAAGACAACTTTTCATCACTATCTAAATCCTTGTCTTCCTTTTTTCCTGTACTATATACAGCATTTATGCATTCAAAATGGTTTAAGAAGGAAAAACTATGATACCAACTTTGCTCCCTAATGAATTCTTCTGAAAAGCCTCTTTGAGAAACACAGTTCTACTGGGTGGGGAAAAAAAAAGCAGTAATCCACCAGCTGAACAGCAGCAGAGGGCACCTTTCCAATCAATCAATGGCCCTGATGCAACTTTTACTTCATTAATAGATCTCAACTGACCACATCTCTTATATTTTAGCCTGTGTACTTTAGCAACATTCTCTAGTTATCTGTGTTCCTCAATTTCTTCACACTTGTGCTCACTCCTCCTCATCAGGTTTTGTTCTGCTTCTGACTTTGCTAAAGTTTTGTTTTGGATAGATCTTGAATTGTTCCCAGTTGAACACAGGACGGACTTGATTTAGACCTAAAGGCTACAGCTGCCCCATTTAAGTCAGAAAGTCATTCTGCAAAGTGTGTTAGGAATGGGGAGCAGCCAGGTTTATGCTTGTAACAAACACTAGCATATCTGACAAAGGAATGGAACTAAGTCACCACTTGCAGAAAATGTGACAATAATTTTTCTTTCTCATTGGAATTGCAAGAAGAAATAAATGTAGCGGGGAAAAAATCCAATTTGCTCTAAAATGAGTTACAAAACTCTGAAATTGTCTTAGTCAGAAACCATTTCTTGAACCTGACATACCTGTAAGACCTTTAAACCCTTTCCTTTAACATCCTTACTTAAACTAGTCACGAATTACAAGGAGCCTTTATTTAAGAGATAATTTGCTGAAACCAAGGACTTTCATCAGAAATATTTCCTTTTTATGATTTTCCTCCTTCAAATATTTGGGAGAAAAAGTTTCAAAATTGCCTATGCACAGGCACTCAAAAGACCAGAAAGACACTCACAGTTTCTGACTTGGCTAGATGGCCTAATAGCCCAAAGGCAAAGAACATGAACGTTTCATCTCATTTTCTTCACATTTAGGTTAGCCCTTAAGATGTTAGATCAAGAGTAAGTATTCAGAAGATTACAATGGATAAACCTTTCAAACCAAGGCCGTTTTGCAAATGGAGCCTGCTATAGGAGTCTGGCTAACACTTTCAGTAGTTCACTTTGCTCTTCAGTTGGCATGAAACATCTCAGTGGATTCTTTTCAAAAACAGCCATAAAAGGTGCAGAACAACTAAAAATTGAAAAATATTTAGTTAAAAAAAGAATTCTTCTCTCCGTTTCCTACATGCATTGCCATCTCCCTAGAATTAGGGTTGTGTCAATCAGATTGATATTATGCTATGATCTAGCAAGGCATTCCAATTGTTTATCCAAACAATAAAATTTTTCAAAGGTACAAAAGCAATCTTAAGTGAAACTACAACACAAAACCTCCAAGAAACATAAGGAATGAAAGCAGAAAAGCAGCCATTAAAAGACATCCAAATTTTATTAGTTATGGGCTGCACTGGCAGCTCCTAAGCAGCTTGAGGCTGATCCACACTTTAAACACCATTATGGTTTATTTTCCTTATATAGCTTATTCGCATTCCCACTGAAACTCCTGTCATGGCAGCAAGGAGCCAAAAGACAGAGGCATGTCTCAGAGCCTAAAGTTTCCAGTGAGTTTTACTTCACCTTGAAACACAAGCCTTGTCCTCAGACTGGCACTGGGAAACACAACCAAGCATTTAGTGCGCAGTCTCACCCCTCTGGACCACTGTTTCTTCTCTCAGTTTTCACATTTCCCAGCACCATAAGGCATAAATTATTCATGGCAAAACTGCTTCTCACAATGTTTATGCAGCGCTTAGTACAATGGCACCCTTTTTCAGCTGGGGCCTCTGGGCACTCATGCAATACAAATAATCACGATGATAGCAACAATAATAATAGCCAGCTATGCTTTTCCTACTGGGCACCCACTTCCAGTGTCCTGTCCCACATAGCTTTGACCACTGTGTCTCACTACAAGCTCCTGGTCAGTGCCAGGGGCCATTTTTCAGTAAACCTGCCTCACCCTTTAGAACAAGAGAAAAAAACACAGTTTTGCCTTTCAGGCTTTTCTTGATCTATTACAGCTGTTTTCTAATATGAGAAAATCCCTCATATTTATAATTAAATAGTTGGAGCATATTCTATTATTCTGCCTCCTGTAATACTAATTATTACACTAGCTGCATGCCTGCACGACTAATGAGTTACATTTAAGCTAGGGAATTCTAAAACCTACAGGGGGAGATACAGCATGACTCTGTAGCCAAAACAGGAGACACCAGCATATCTCAAACAAAAGAAAATTGCAGTCCTAACAAGTCATTTCCCCTCTCTCTGTGTCCCCTGCAGCTGCTTTGTGCTTTTGCACAAAGTTGAGGGAGGGCACTCCAGACAAAGCAGTTTGCCAATGTTTCAAAATGAAGTGGTCCAATTTTATCAGTGCAGAACCCAGTCTGTCTGAGGAATTAATAGCTCAGGAGAGCAAGTCACTCATACCACTGTCAATTCCTTGAAACAACCAGCAAACAAGCCATCTTGCCAAAGCTGGTTAGTCTGTTCTAGCAGCACACTGCAAGTAATTTGTTCTCCCTACAGGTAGGAGTCTACCATCGGAGTGCTCAAAAACCACCGGTGGTTTTCTGTTACTGCAGAAGTAAAGACAGGGATGTACCTGCTCATTAACACAAGTCTACCTCTATGATTTGACATGAAGCTTCCTAAAAAGACCCAAAGTAAAGTGGTGTTTAACACTGATGGGAGTCTACTGAGATTACCAACCTAAAACCAAAGACCCTGATTAAAGATTGCATTTCAGACACTCACATTGAAGTCAATTGTCACATTCTGATCATTTTATTTGCATGATAAAAGCAAGTAGCATCTATTAGCTACATGGCTGGACCTGCCACTGATACTTAGTCAATCTGGGAAATTATTTAGCCTTTCTGACTTCCAATTACTACTTTTCTTTTAATTAGACTTCCTGAGCTCCAAGGAGTGGTGGCAGGATTACCTAATTGCTACCTATAAAAATATACAGATAAAAGAAAAGGTAGAGCTGATTATTTATTCTCCACTCAGCTCTGAAGTAAAACTCTTCAGATTGTATGAAATTATTAAAAATACAGAGAGCAGTCTTTTCCTCCATGAAGAAGCATGCACACCATGCCAAACACAGGGAACTGTACTGACACCTGGCTGTGCTCTCAAATGCTAAATCTAATTAAATTATACAGAAGAGATTACAACAATTAACAACTTAGTTAGGTCTTGCCTTCATGTGAGAAATCTTTCCAAGCACTGCATGTTGGAGGATGTGGTCTTTGGTTGGCACCCCAATACTAAAGCCAACAGCTGTGTGAGCAGTGTTAATGTTTGCCAACCTTAGCACGTATTTTTCCTGTGTGGCAAGGACTGACCTGAGCCATGACAAAGTAATTCATAGATGTGATATACTGTAAATTGATTAAGAGTTGGGAAGGGAGATTTATTAAAAAGAACTAAATACAGTCAGGTGAAAAAGTTATCAGAAAGGAGCATAATTCAAATAAATGAAAGGTACATTGCAGAAAGGGCAGGCAAACTGCTTATTCTGTTTAATTTTATCTTAATCAAAAGAAAAACTATCTGAAAGTACAACAGTTATGGAGAGAGAGAGAGAGAATGAGAGTGATAGAAAGAGTGTAAGAAGAAATAAAGCCCATCAGGCAGCCCAGTTCAATGAAAATAAATTCCTCCTCTCTTAACAGTTAAAGCAAAATGTTTCCTGAATCCTGACAATACTCCATTCTACTGCTTTCTGGCTGGCTGGCACCTGAACAAGCATCAATCAAGTTTGGGTGGGTGTGAAGTGGGCCAGATGGAGGACGTCGGAAGCATTTTGTGCTCCTCAGCACAAGTTGCCCATTAGAGCAGCCACTCAACAGAAGTGCCCGAGTCTGTTGCATCTGTCAGGACAGTTTAGGGAGACCTTCAACATCACCAGCCTTACAGACACTGATTAGAATATGCAATTGTGTGTGCCAGAGGAGAGGTGCCTGCCTCCACTGGGATTTCCTGATAAAAATCATCCTTTCATCCTTTCCAGACTTCATGAGAGGTTTTCTCATTACCTCATTTGTGTACTAAATACACAATAAACTGTGGTGCCTGGGACATCACTGTCACATTGCTGTCAATCTATCTAAATTCACAGTATTCAACAAGGAAATATGTGTTATCTACACTTTAACCCAGCAGTCCAGTAACGAGTATTCTTATTGTGGATAAATTCTTGTACAAAGAAATACTTAAGTCAGAATCTTTAAAAGACGGCAAGTCACAAAAAAGCAAAAGAATATATATATAAAAGTACCAATGATTGGAGAAGCTAAATAGGGGCTTTTACTGACCTCAATTACAGTATGAAATCAAAAGGAAAACTGATATAATGGAGAGGCTGCAAATACAATCAAATAGAATAAAAAGTTCACCTCATTGGAAAGGGGGTTAGTCAGTAAAATCACAAAAATAGCACTTGTTTTCTGAATATACTGTTATTTTTCAATGCAATATTCTCAGTCAGTTTACATCAGTTTTGGTACTCTCAGCCTCTTGCTGTCAGAGGCAAGTTCATTGGTGCACCTCCGAAAGCAAAGACCAGTCAGAAAGGCAACCACTCACAGTAAAACAGATTCCTGAATTGCTAAGCCCCTGACTGACTGCTCTGCTGCCACAGCACCCAAATGGCAGAAAGCTCCTGCACTTCTCGGCCAGGCAATCCTAGTAGGAACAGACAACCCTTGTTTGGCATTCACAGATCCAGCTGTATCAGTACCTTCATTCAGATTCTAGCTACAGATTGAATGCAGTTCAAATATATTTTTTTTATCTTAGATGTGGGTTTGGAGTTACCTCCAACCCATAATTTCCTTCACCTCAGGAGGAAAACAAATACTTTCATTCCAGTCAACTGTCAGCACTCTGATTTTTAACTCAGAAATAAAGTTCAGTGGGCAAAAACTTTCCACACAGTGCTAATCTGCTTGACCTAATTTCTTCCTGTAGCTGCTCCTCCTGGTGCCAACGCAGTGTCCAGTGCAGCTCCCATGTAGTCATACCCACAGATCTGCAATATGGGCTTAGCTCCGAGCCCAGGCAGGCTGTGTGAGTGTGACTCCCATGCCTGCTGCTCCTGCTGATGCCAGTAGCAGATGAGTGAGCAGATGGTATGCAGGAAGATGTCGTGAGATTTCCAACGCAGATCAGGAGAGCAGAACTGCCCACAGTTACGATTAAAAATCTATGTTTGCACCTATTTCTCTTTTTGCATTCCTTTAAATCAAATAAAGTCAGGTTTCATAATTAAGTCAACCCTCATGACTGGTTGCTGCAGTTGGTCCCAATCTAATTTTCAGTCTCAGCTCTAACTCGCTCCTAGATTCTAGAATCAGTTAAAGTTGACTCCAATCCAGCAATTTCTCAAGCTCTGCCTTTACAGCTATAACTTGAAAAAGAACCTGTAGCACCCAAGAGCACTGCTCTCACAAAACAATGCTCTGCTTTGTCCCCCTCTCCCCCTGTTCTGACAGCCACTGACAGAAGATAGATTTATGAGCCAGTGGCAGCAGGACAAGGCAGAGGCTCGAGGGACAGAGGCCTCCTGGCAGAATAATAGGAAGCCTCACTCAGTAAACTCACAAAGGATTCTTAGGCATGAAAACTCAGTGAAAAAAAGAAAACAACAAAACCCCCCACCTACCAAAAAATCAAAATAGCCCAAATTCCAAAAACATGAGAAAAAGTCCTTCCCCCCCAACTGCACACATCTCAAAGCCCTTCCTGCATTCCCATCCAATCACTTCAATCTCTAAATGATGTTTATTGTCTCCAGCTCAACCAACTCAGATGGTCTCTGAAAACCTAGTTTGTAACTTTGCTGCTCCACAGTCTGTCACTCTCTGCACAGGTTCTAGACTTGTCTGATAACTCCATGGATGGTGTGCAAGGAAAATCAGCCACATGGATGGACGGATGGGTGAGTGAATGCACACACAAACACACAAAGTGCCTGCAACTTCTCTGACTGCTAAAGCAGGGCAGACCACCTCCAGGTACTCCTCCGATCAATGGTGCACCACAGCCCACAATTTGAAAATTATTTGTCCCTGATGCACCTGGCATGCCTAATCATATTTACTTGCATTTTTATCCATGTATTCAGAGGCTGGAATGTGTCAAACCCTGGTGTGTTTAGGTAAACAAATGTCAGGGTAGCATAGCTTTTATAATCTACTTAAAACACATTACTTTTGTATCTCAAACAAGATCTCGGTTTTAACTACCACTATAAATCATCCTATACACATAACACCTGCTACTCCAACAAAAGAGTACATTAACACGTTTTAATGATTAGAAAGAAAATAAGCTTTTCTAAGAGCCACCTGGAAAAACAAACGTAGGGCATATGTCTTTCTGTATACCAGGAATTATACCGTCAGTCTCACTTAAACATATACATTCTGTACTATTCTTCCTGCTATGTTTGAGGAAAGAACAAACAGCCCCAAGGGTGCAAAATATTTTCATATTTCAGTGTGCAGTGAAAAGAATATTCTTTCAATGCTACTTTTCCAGAAAGAAAGCAATGTTTTTTCCAATGAATCATTAAAGCAATCCTTTTTTCAATGAATCATTATTACCAAAAAAAACCCAAATAAAGATGTCTTTATCAATGGATATTTTTTCATGTTTTTATTATTATTCCATTCCTATCAACAAGTGAGTTATGAAAAGAATCTTTACACTGGAATTCTAGTTGTGTAAGCAAACTTTTAACAGTACAGGTGGTCTGAAGTTAAAACTGGAGTTCTGATCTTCAGTTTACTTTTCAAGTGTGAGACAGCCTTGGCTATCCAGCTCAAGAATATTCCCTACTTGAGCACTGACAGACGGGAGCAGTGCAGAGCTGAGGAAAGGCCATGAAAGTGAACATCCTGTACAGCTGAGCTCCCACTGAAGCATACAGGACAACACAAACCCACCGATTCAAATGAACTATCGTGCAGCTTTCAGCAAATGGAATTTACCTTGAGGTTTGGGTTTGGTGAGCTTCCCACAGGGCTTTGAGATTGTGACAGTCTTCTGGCAGTCAGCGTTATGAAGGGCTCTCTTTAGGTTCCCAGTCCGAGTCTTCAAGGCCGTGTTCAAGTCACATTCTCCCCAGGCCTGGAACTGGTATTTGCACTCCGCTGCAGCAAGGAAAAAAAGGGCAAAATTTAAAACACAATGACTGAGTGTGAAAACAAAAGTGTTGTGAGTCTAATAGGATATCACAGGCAGTTGGTGCTTACAGACAAAAAGATGTGTAACCAACTCAAAGAATCCCAAGAAACTTTAAAGATTATTTGCAGTGGTAATTGCAGTCTCCCCACCTCCCCAGTGCTTTAAAATTTAATCCTCTTGCTTTTGCATGGATATTGCATTTTTGGCATATAAAGAGAAATACATTCAGCAATGAATATGAACAGCAAAAAAACCCCAAAAAACACCCCCCCAAAAACCAAANAAAAGAAAACAAAATAGGAGTTTGAAATGTCATTTACATTCTATAAGTTTGTTTCTCCATTTGTGTAATAGCAGACATTACCAAATAAAGCTGGAACAGAATGTATGTGTACCATAAACTTCTCAAGTGTGAAACTGCAGCCACTGATTATGTAGGTAAGGTCACAATTTCAAAAACATGCAAGCTCTTTACTAGGAAAAAAAGGCAGGTTTGCAAGAGTAATCAGATTCGAGTTTTGGACAGACATCTTGTCTAGGACAGATCTTCCCAAACTGGTATGTACGAACCTTCTGAACTGAATGATAAAAATGCAATACACTGGTTTTCACTCACTGCTGTCATTGCACACACAGGCAGCCAGCCCCACACTCCACATCACACATTGTAAAGCCTGTGATAACCACTGCAGAGGTTCACAGCTGTGAACCTGCACTACAACCCCCAACAGGGATGAGCACCAGAGGGCAGATTTCAGGAAGGCAGCGTTTATAACCAGTAGGTTATAGGGACTCTCTGCAGAGGAGGTCTGTGGAAGCTGCCTTCTGACACCTTGCATGTTCTAGCGCTGATGAACCTGAAATACAGGTCTAGCACCTTCATCAAGACATTGCAGAACTAAGCAGAAAACAGGCTTCCTGCTCCATACTCAAAATAAAAACCAAAGTAAATCCCTTAAGAGAGCAATGCTGACCTCCAAATTGCTTCTTCCAGTTGCAGGGAATCTTACACTTCTGGGTCTTGGTGGTTTGTTTGCACTCAGCTCCAGTGCGAGTGCCCTCGCGTGTCCCCAGGCCACAGTCACCACTGGTGGGCACGCAGACACTCCACTGCCATTCCCCACAGTCAGACTTCTTCACCTTTTTCTCTGGATGAAGACAACAAGTGGTCAATTCACAGAGCCTACAGAGAAGTTGCATAACCTTAACCAAAATCACAGCACAAGGAAGGGTGGGTAAGGAAGACATTCGTAACACAATTGCCTTAAAAGCAAAAGGTCTGACACCCTCTTCACAATACTGCAGAGACTGGTTAGTCCCTTTGAGTCCAAAGCAGGATGATCATTCAAACTCAGCCCCACTGCCATGTTTACGATTCCATCTGGATATTCTCAAGTGAATTCTCATCTTCAGAAATCTAAAAACCCACAGGGATCACTGACCAAAACATGCATGAGGGCTCTCACTCAGATAGGATGCTCCTCTATTTGCAGCAGCTAATGGCATGCAAATATCGTCAGTTCCAGCTGAAGCACTATACACTAAACAATGAGGCATGTATGTGCTAGCATTATGTAACAGAGGATTTGAGCACTTCCAGGAAACAACTGTGGGATGCAAACTTTTGATATGCTATACCATGTCACATTTTATTTCAGAACATGAACAAAACTTCGAAGGCAAAGGAGCTACAGGGAGAAGTGTACTTGAAGTGCTGTTAATTCAGGTGTGTTTGTTGCTCAGGGAAAAAAAGTAAGGCTCATGATTTTATTTAAATCCTTAAACCCGAGTTTTATGAGAAAAGACAGCAATGTTATCATACCCAAGGACTCACAAAAATAATTACTTAGGCCCCTAAAACATCACAAGTAACTATAAATATACTTATATTAATTATTTTTCTCCTAGGTCTTGCATGTTTATGCTAGTATTTTATCACATTTCCACAAAGCCAAAAAAGCTTCCTTTTATTTTTTTTTTACTGGTAACACTAATTCTGACAGACTCGTAGTGCATATCTGGTGTATAAGTTGCCTGAAAATAATAAGACCTCATGAAAACCACCAAAAAATATGTTCCTTAAAAATGTCAAAACTGAGTTTGACAGATAGGAGTTTTCCACTCCGGACTGGTTTCTCCTATAATGAGGTCTGAGTTCATCACTGACAGAAAGCAAGTACTGGATGTCTGGCTGTCTGTGCAACAGTGCATTAGCACAATTCTTTGTCAGAGGATTTCCACATCACACAGCATCAGTGTAGCACTGTCATATATAACACTGAACAAGTGACATAACTGCTCTTTCATCACTCCTGTTTGGCTCCCCCCAAGTCAAGCATGAAACTATTCACAGAGCACATTTTAAGCTGCTTTGCAATAACCACTATGTGATAAACCAAGGACTCCAGCCTCTGGGGCTGACAAGCTGTCACTTGACATAGAAACCCCTTTCTGTTTCCCTATTTAACACAGAACATGACACAGCCAAAAATCCTGACATCAAAAGGTTAACAAGTAACCTGATTTCATAACAAAACCAGAAGTATTTGACGTTCTCACACACATGCAATCTATCTTGGGGATTAACTCTGAATTAGACTGGACCTTACCTGGTTTCTCTTTCTTGCCAGCCTCAGTGGTACTCACAGCTGCCAGAAGGAAAACGAGTGCCAGGAGGGCAGCTGTGAACATTCGACGTTGCTGTTGCATTCTGCAGATCAATGACAGAGAGAAAAATGCTCAGTGAGACTGTAAAAAGTGGGACTTCAACTAGAGCATTTTTGGGAAGATCTGCTTCAGAACCACAAGACACAAGCAGGTCAAACATAATTAGCTATTGCCAGAATGGGCAATTATCTCCACTCTGGAGAGAATACAGAGATTTTTTAAACTATTTTCTAGCCTGTGTACCAAATATACATCACTGATGCTATTGGAGGAGTTTTGCCATGGGAAGCTCTGTAAAGCTCTAGAAACCTGCTGGAGAACCAAGGATCCTGACAGGTTGGAACTCCCCTTTTCTTTTCTGACCTCTGGCTGTGTAAAAATAAACAAAACATACACTTCATTTTTCAGTTTACGAATTCATACGAATACTGTCATCCTTGCAAGGGTTGAAGTTCTTATCAGGCTTAGTTGATATCAGAAAAGAGCTTCTTTCACAAAAACTTATATTGATGATATGTGATGCATTATCTTAACTGTCACTGCCATGTTGATACATACTTCTTCCTTCCCTTCCAATTAGAGTCTCTTTATAACATAAATTAATTGTTTGAATTATAATATAATAGAAATGTTTTAAATGCAAAGTAGGCACAGTCCTAGAGGCTATCCAGATCTTGTTAATGAACCCAAAAATCTGGATTTGGAAAGCAAATATTCAAATACTAAAAGGTATTAAATACTTTTGCTTGGGATTGAAGCATCAGTCACTAACCAGTCACCAAAAGTCACTCTGAGTTCTATAACTTGCATTGTCTCATTTTGGCACTGTTTATCGGAACACAGGACCTTCAATACATATGTAAAAAATCAGCAACATCTCCAGTAGCAGCCAGGTACCAAGACAGTGGACTAGAGATTGCTTGGATGAAAAGAAGGTTTCTCCAATTTCTTATTTTGCTTTCCTTTTTCCTCAAACCAGGACCCATGATGTTCAAATTACACCAGCCTTCAGAGGAAGTGCAGCAGTACCACTAAGATGGTCTTTAAAACCCAGCTAGACTGATATTTACAGAGAGTTTAATGGCAGCTTGATCTCATTTGCTGAGCACAGCAACCACGGAGGAGAAATATTTCTCAACATGAACAAAGAACAAAATGTATTTGAAATTTAATTTGGCACTCTTCAGTATTCTCTGCTGGCAGCCTCTTGCTCAAATGCAACATAATTATAATTGACATGGAAAACAGGAGAGGAATCCCAAACATGGACACTTTTAAGTATCTGTCTTTAATTTCATTGTAGAAGTCAGATGAGACATCTTAATAGGTGTGTTGAAATAAAGTTCATTTGAAGACTGCAAGAGCCCTGGCATTCAAATGTCTGAAAGAGCTGTCATTAGCAACAGTTTCATTTACTTGAAAGGAAAGTATCATGTGCCATGAAGAAGAAAGGACCACCATTGTTTCCAGTAAACTCAAACCAGCCCAGAGTAGAGCACATGAGGTGCCAGAGGGCTTGGGTTTGTTTTTCCCTTTCTTCTGCTACATGTTTCCACTCAGAGGCTCTCATGTTTCACAGAAAATTAATAAAATAAATAAAATAGATAAATAAATACATTAAACAAGCAATTAAAAATGAAATATGCAACCTGCCTTTTAGCTCAGCTTACTTCAAATTGCTTTTCCATAATCAAATGACCATCTCTTTTATGAGGAAAGGCTGAGAGAATTGCGTTTGTGCAGCCTGAAAAAGAGAAGGCTTGGGGTGACCTAATTGCAGCCTTCCGGTGACTGAAGAGAGCTCCCAAGAAAGATGAAGAGAGACTTTTTACAAGAGCATGGAACGACAGAACAAAGAGGAATTAATTCGAATTTAGAGTAGGGTTAGATAAGATATTAAGAAAAAATTCTTTACTGTGACCATGGTGAGACAGTGGAACAGGTTACCCAAGGACATTGCCTCATCCCTCGAAGTGTTCAAGGCTAGGCTGGATGGAGTGCGGAGCAATTGGTCTAGCAAAAAGGAGTCCCTGCCCATGGCAGGGGGTTGGAATTAAATGATCCTCAAGGTCTCTTCCGATACAAACCGTTATATGATTCAAACACAGTTGTCATACTATGCAAAAATCAATCTCCACACTCAATCCCTTGTCCCTTTCCTTTGGGGGAGCTTCCCCATCAGTAACACTGCACATCCCCTAACACACCCTTTTCACTACAAATTGTCTTCTCACTTCATTTCTTCCAATCAGCTTTTCAGAATCCTCTGTTGATGGGAGACAGTTAATTGATTTCATGGAAGCACACAGAGCAGGATGTTACAGTTGTTTTAGTTGTTTCTGTTGTTGCATTGGTTGGGTCGGGAGGTGGTGGGGTCACACATATTCCAGAGGCTCCCCAGTCACTGTGAGTCATGGATAACTGTTACTAGGGAAGCTGTCTCACATTAAATTGAAAGGGATTCAAATTTAAATCTGACTGACCTTCTTTTCAGTAAAACAGATGGGGAAAATAGTTAGGCTCTGGAGTCTGAAACATTCCAGAAGCCCTATAAACAAAACTGCACAGAGCCTTAATATAGCATGCTTTCCTAAGACTCAAGATTTTCCTACAGCCCAAACACTTGCAAAATGTCTTATGCAAACACTGAACCTGCAGAGATACAGATATTTCGCCTCTGCAGAGACCCAGGCTGCTTCCTGAAGTGCTTTTCCTATACCTAAAAGTGAAAAACCATGTTGTACAAATAGAGACTTTGCCTCACGCCACACCAACACTTCAAATATTATGTAACCAGTATGACCACAGAAAACCATTTAACTGTTTTGCCCACGGTAGACGGCAAAGGTGGGTGCTCTCACAAAATTACAAACAGCCCATGTGTAGTATTCACAAAATAGTAGGTATTTTTTTTCAAAAGGACAGAAAATGTCATCTACCAGCAAGTATATGAGTCCAATCTTCAGTTTTTCTTGGGAATATTTTAGTTGGCAGTTAAAAGATAGATTAAGATAAAAAACCTTCCAGACCAGACTTCCTTCTGTGAACAACATATTCTACTGAAAATAACTCTTTTTTGGTTTACTTTTTCAAAATTTAAAGGTAACAGTCTGCCTTTTTATTAGATTCTTTGATTTAAAGAACAGCCAGAACTGCTAATACCAATGAAATAAAAAGTGTTACACTGCATACAGAGTGGACTCCCTGCCTGGATATTTTGATTTTTGTAATGAGCCTTCTGGTTACACCAACTGCAACAGGTAAATCATGTGCCATGAGAAGAAAGCATCTCTAAAATCCTGGATGACTGCCTTTAAACAGGGAAAGGTGGCAGCATTTGAACAAATGGCGGGGGTATTTTCAACCACAGAAAGACAAAGATAAAAGTGAAAGAAAAAAAAAAAAAGAGAGATTTTTGAGGCTTGGGCTGCTACAGGAAACTTCAGAAGAGAGAAAATGTAAAGAGAGAGAAAGAGTTTAGAACAGTTTAAATGGGAATTGGGACAACATGAGGAAAAGAGAGCGAGTAATCACAAAAAGGGCACCAAAGCAGGAATGAGAGAAAAGTGGTTATTGATTGTTAAACACTAAAACAGAGAATGTTAAAAAAAGCATGGAGTGCATAATGAAGGGAGAATTGAAGATCAGTTGAGATACACCATTGCAAGTGGCTTCTTGCAGCAAAAATAAAGCATAGGAATTACTCCAGTGTTACAGTTGATTTCACAGTCATCTGTGCTTGAGAGTAAAAAATGAAAGGAAAATTAAAAATGGCAGACAGAATTATGACTTCATCAACCATCCATCCATGGTTTCAATTACATGTTGAGCCTCAAAGAGAATCAGGCAGAAATCAATCCATGGCTGCAGTTTAAAGGACCTTTTGAGCAGAGCTTGAGCCTCCCACTCTAAATCCCGCACTACCCCCAACCCAATCCATTTTACAAACCCACTCAAGTAGGCAGCCCAAGGCAGCACAGGTATTTCCTTGCTGTTCCTCCAAGACCTGTGGATCTCTGTAAGTGCAAGTCAAGCTTGCCAGAGTGACTATCTGCACTCACACAGCTAACTCACACCCAGGTACTCCTAAATCTGAACAAGTCTTTCCCAAACACAAGATTTCAGAACAAAGCAGACAATTTTGGATGAAGCTCTATTGCTGAGCAAGTGTTTATTTTTCCTGGCCTCATGGAAGCTGGCATACGCAGCACATCCCAGGATCACATATGCCCTTTGCAGGTGGCTTTTTTTGCTGTTAATAACTTCTTCATGACCTTCCCTTCATCTGTTCTTTCCAAAGCAACTGGCAAGGTCCCAGTTACAGAAGCAAGTATTTCATTATTAGTCCATATGAGTGCAACCTAGACTCTGAGCTATCAGGTCTACTCACGTTATTGTAACAACCTGCCCAGATCCTCCAGCTGTTCCAGCATAACGTGCCAAGCACTAGCTGTGTTGATGATGGCGTTAAGCTGCATGTAAAGCAATAATGAAGGTATTGCCATTGGTAATGATGGGCCACAGGCTTTGTAGTGTGCTTGCCAGGGCTCTGCACTGAGACTTGTTGAGGTTTGCCCTTTCCGAGCATTCCTTGGCCTGTCCACAGCTTTGTCATATTTGCTTTAGCTGCAACAGCATTTTTTCTAATTGACCAACCAGCTGTGGCAGACTTGATTTACTTTTCTTTGTCACTGTATGGAGTCACACTGTTTTATGAAGAAATGCAGGGCTATTGTGTTAGCAAAGGCCTTGAGAAGTGGAGAGACAGGATACAGTGCAGAGGAGTACAGACATGGAAGATATGAGATGAGGCACCAGCTTGACAGGGACACAAACACTTGCTATAAAAATTGTTCCACAGTCAGATAAAGAAGTTCAGACATGGATCTGGATGAAACTGGAAACAAGGGTAAGAAAGAGAAAACAGAAATAGTTTCCAATATAGCTAGAATCTCTAGGGAGTTTGGATATAACAAAACTGCAGACCAATGAAGAGAGAGAAAGGCATGAAAGATTCTAGCAAACATTAAAAAAAAACCCAAACCAAAACCAGGTCAGCGTAAACATCTCCACCACCCACACAATGAAATCACCAACCTGAGGGCTAAGAAGAGCTGGGGAAGGCTCAACATAACATCAGGAAAAGCATTTGCCTCTAAGTATATGTATAACAATTTTAATTGCGGTGGTAGTGGCATTGTTGTTAACATTATTATAACACATGCATAGATATGATCTTTTTCTGCAATAATTACATGAACACTAATAACAATCCTTGGATTAGACTATTAAGATGTAAATTCTTCTAGAAATAAATCTTTGGCCTAATGTAACTATATTTAAAAAAAAAAAAGGTATAGTTCCTCTTCTGCAGTGAACAATATTTTGAGCTATGACTCCCAGCTTCACACACTATTATTTTCATCCCATGGCCATGAATAAAAATACATTCCCGGTGCAGATTTAAGAAGTTCCTGCAATCCATTATTTTTCTTCAAAACACTGCTCATTTTGAGTCCTCTTTAAGCTCCCTGTCCATATTAGAACTAACTTTTGCATTAATCCTTCATTTTTCCTGCTTGAATGAATAATTTCTCATCAAGTCCCACAACAAATACTTTAATAAATTACAGTTTGATTAGTACCAGATTAGACACATCTACAAAATCAGTTTTTAAATGAGCTAGATCAGAACATCAGTCTCCTTTCAGTAAACACATGCTGTGTTTAATGAAACTTAATATTTAATTCCACTTCTTAAATTATTCTCTTATTCAAAATGTGCTCTACTTTGCAGTCCATCAAGGGCAGATGAATATGCCTGCAGCTACCTGGATCTCTGGATCTGCTTCTTTCCCTCTTCTCAAATGTATTTTTTTTTTCTAAACTCCAGTTGTGTAACTGCAGGAAATAAAATTTGGTCCATGGTTTAATGGTCTTAATCAATCTGAAATATCGCATGTCATTTTTACAGTGGTCAGAGATGGAAACACAAACTTTCTCTGTAAAAGAGAAATTAAGAGCAGTTGGCTCATGGGAGTTTTACTTCAGAAACACTTGAAGAATCTTTTGAGGCAAATGAAAAGGTGCTTCTGGAGCCAGACTTTTATGAGGCATAATCTTCCATCTCTAACGTGTTCCCTCTTCCTTCACACACATATACATTTCCTTTTTTGTCTTTATTTGCCCTACTAGGGAAATGAAATTTAAAAGCTAGATTTGCTCTTCATTTCCCTTGCATGATTTAAGCCAGCTTAGTTTTGGTGAGTCTCAGCTATCTTCCACTTCTGGACTTTTAAGACATTACTTTATAGGATGATCACTACCATTTTTTTTTTTAATTTCTGCAAGCTCTTAATAGCACTTCAGTGGCTTGATCCCCTGTTAGATATGGAATTCCTCTCTGTAGTTTTTTTCCCTCTTTTTCCTGAGGAAACAATTTTCTTTTTTTTTTACTATATTAATACAAATAAATTTAAATCAGTCCTTCATTAAAAATCTTGCACCAGTGCAACACAATTCACCAGTTTGCTTAATTTCACAGAAGTCAACTTTTAAAATTTAAAACTCAGACCTATGCTCATGCTCCTATGCAACAAAGCAAATCAGCTTGCCAACATTAGATACAAATGGTTATTTTTAGGGATAAACTTTAAGATGAGATATAAGGTCATACTGAATTTGATTCTAAAGTACTTCAATTTTCTATACTCCTGCAGCAGGTAGTGAAAAAAATCACATCAACAATGCTTAGCCCCTAATACTTTTAACGTAATTTACCTTCTAAGTTAAGTTTTAAAAGATAAACCCTTCTGTAATGAAATGTATCTCTATTTTACCCATGCATAATAACACAAACATGAAAACTGTCTTATCATCCCAGAATCATAGAATATGCTGAGTTGGAACAGAGTCAATCATTGATTCCACCTACTGGCCCTGCACTGGACACGCCAGTGTCTTGGGTTACAATACAGAGTGTGATAAAAGGTATCT
>PYHW01009542.1:1482748-1518700 GCA_013186435.1 Turdus rufiventris | reverse complement strand
CATTTCTTACCAAGATAAAACCAGAGGTTTTGGGACACTAAGGTATACATAGCAGGAAGTTCTTTGAATGTAGAATCTGAAGAAGGGATAGAAATGAAGGCAAGTTTTGATACAGAAGAAAAGAATTGCTGAGCCAGTCTTACTGGACAACTGGATAAGAAGGCAAAACTAACTATGTTAGTTAGGAGTTTTTATGCCTCAGAGCAAAGGATAAACCCACCTCAAACAGAAGATGTTTTTGCCAAGCAAAAAGATTGCACAGTCAAACAAGACTGCCAATGTTGCAAGTAGAAAAAAGGTCTCCGAATTTACCACTGCAAGAAAACTGAAAAACAACTAGCTTAAACTGTAACAAACTAACTGTTTGTGATTGCGAATCGTAACATGAATATGGTAATTTTAGTAGTTATGGGAGGTTATAGGTAATAATAGATGTATTGATTTGTTATTATGTATTAAGATGCTCAGCAAAGAAAATTATATAATACATTGTAACCAGAACTAGAGACAGCTTCAGACAAGTCTACACTTACGGCTGACAGGTGTAGGCTGGGCTCTTTCACCCACGACCCATGAATTCCTGTATCTTCTGGATACAATAAACAGCATTTTAAAGAGCCATCTGAAGTTCCTCATCTCTACAGCTCTTACAGCCACCCACACCTGATATTTCTCTCTATTCTCACCCAAATGTGTTTCAGATTCCAACTTCTCCTTAATTGCTTTCCATTCTGACTACTATGGTTTACAATCTGATTTAGTTATTTGTCTTGTCTACCCTGCCACTGTAGTGTCATTCCTTTATACAATGCAAAATCTTTATTCGTCTTACTTTTCCTTTCCTGAGTTAAAAAAGTAGTCATAGACATCACATGCATTTCTCTGCATACTTTTTCACCAAAATCTTCTCAGAGCACAGAATCTTGAGTCTCCATCATTTTATCACACATTCAAGGACCAAAGAAATGCTGTGTTAACTTAAAACTATTACTATAGCCTTAGTGGACTAAACCCAAGACTGAGCCAAGATTTAAAGAAACAAAGAACATTTAATTATAATAACTGACTATTCAGCCAAATGGGGTCTCTCTGGTTGAAAAACCACATCTTAATATCATTTATAACAATAGTGATCTTTCAGAATGATTTTGTTAAAGAAAACCTCCTAGGATGGTGTTGAAACACTGAGTTTCCTTCTTTGAGCAAATTAATTAATGAAATTATATTTTATGCTTGAGTAGGTAAGGGTGAGTGGGTTGGTCAGTGTATCAAAAACTTCCCCACATTAATTCAGACACCTGCAGCCACTGCCAAAAAAACCCCCTGTGTGCTCATTTCTCATACTTCTGTGATTTTTCTGAGAGGTCCTGGTTTCCTCTTGACCCATAGTAATGAAATTTTGGTGGCTCCATCACTAACAGCAAACACTGGATGCCAGTACTCTGGGCCTGTCTGCTAACAAGACAGTTCAAAGCCATGCAGGAAACTGAAAACAAGCTCCCTGCGTTTTATCCCTGGAGCAGAGCCAACATCCCCAAAACAGCCTTCAGGTCCCCATTTTGAAACATACAACCCATTGCAGCTGACTGGTCGTTCTGCCTGGTAAAATGATAAGAGAATCAGTGATTTTCAAATAGCAGCCACTTTTCAGCTTTTCTTTTTTCCTTCCGCTGCCTTGCTTCCATTTGGGGGTAGAGAGAGGGACCATCACACATGGAAGCAGCTCTAGCAACGCTCTCCCTCTATGCAGGAGGGGAAAAACTGGCAAGCAGCAGCTGGCAAGGAAGAGGCAATCACTTCAAGGTGAGCCAGTGTTGGAAGGAGCTGGGTAAGCAGCAATTTATTGTGCACTATAGTGGCAAATTTGAAAAACATAAAATTAAGTGTAACTACATGTTTTGGCTACAGATCAGCCCAGGGTGAAGTAAGAAAGCCCTAGAAGGATGAAATTACATTTGGCAAAACTTTTTTTTTTTTTTAAACTAGCATTTATACTCAGCTACAGCACAGGGCACCATAAGAAAAAGTAATAATTAAACAGCTAAAAAGTAAAAAAAATCATAGCATGACCCTTCTGACAAGCCCAAGTCAAACACTTAATTTCAAAAACTGCAGCTCAGGGACAACCTTTTTCAACATGTAGCCAATTTTATGTTCTCTTTTCAACATGGACATTATTAAGGGCCAGAAAAATGAGCAATGAGGTCAGCAAACAATGCCAATGCCATAAAAAGAAGTGGTGAACCAAGAATTACATGCCTGAAGAAAATTAATAACACGCAAAAAAACCAAACAAACAAAAAACAAGGACCTATTAACACATCTCATCCAATTTGGTTCAAGTAAATAAACTAATTAGCTCAGTTGTAGCTAACAGTTCCCCCAGTCTTTGATATTTGCTTAGCTGATTGCATATTTGTCCCTCACATGAGGCTAAAGCAAATATATATATTGTGGATATTTTATATTTCTAGTTCCCCAGACACAAATGAATAGTTCAAGTTGATAACAGATACCTCTAAGTACATAAATTCTGCCTTTAAATGTTAAGCATAATTTAAACTGGTGTAAGACTCAAGAAAATGGAAAATAAATACGGATGGAACATTTATTTCATTTTTCCAAAATGTTCCATGAGAGATCATTGGTTTCCACAGGATAATAAATCTTTGAAAGCATTCTTATGAGTTAGAAGAAATTTATGCATGTTTTTATAAGCTCACTACTATACAACTACATCCCCGTCCACTAAAAAAAAATAAATTTACACATGTTATACAGAGAATCCTACTGCTTCTCACAGGCAGACTCTACAGATAGTTCTGCAACATAATAACCAAACAAGAAATCTGAACCTCCGCTTGGATTTCTCATTAGCCAACTCTCTCTCTTTCATATCTATGTGCAATTCCTTTATTGCAAGTTTTAGGGAAAATTTTGCCAAACCAGATCACTATAATCTTTTATCTGATCAAAGAAGAATGAATCAGTTATAAAAGGTATAATTTTCAGGTCAAAATTTAGCATTCATGCAGTATGATTGTGAACAAGACATAATGGTAGCAAATAGTTCCTTCCTCAAAGGAAAAGCGTAGTAACTGGAAACATAGTGCTAAACAAACACAACAGGCAGCATTGATGGTTAAAAAATCAAAGAATTAAAAATCTGGAGTGGAAATGGTCAAAACTTTCATAGGGATTAAAAATGCCATGCTTTTCTCTTTCCAGAGTTGGAACATTAAACTTTTAAAAACTGATTTCATAGTTCAGAAAGCCTAGGGAATACATCTAATATTTCTAAACAGTAATAACTGAGAAGGAGAAAATACCCAACTAACAACCTAGCAACAACAAAAAAAAACCCATTCAGTATTTTAAACTGATGTTAAGAAACCAGCTATGTCTATAAGGGATGAGAAAACATGCCATGCTTTCAAAAAAAAGTATTACATTTCTTTAATATTAAAGGAGTGGTTGCTATTTTTTCTGTTGTTCCCCAGTGAGTGTACAGAGATAATTTTCTTAGCCCTAGACTGCAAAAATTGTCTTAGAAATGGGATTTTTGAAATGAACATTGCTGTTCAAATCAGTTTCCTCTCATTCCCCAAACTCTTATTTTGTTTTTCTCCACAACACACATTTCCTTCCTCTCTTTTGCTCTTTGTGGGTTTGAGCAAGTCTGGGCTCTGAACTGATAACTAATACAGTTCTGCAACTGCTTCTTCTATTGACCTTCTCCAGCTGAGAGCTGGAGAAAGAACACAAAAACCCAAACCAACTCCTATTTTCAGTTCATTCAACTATATTCCCAGATCCTAACTGAAAAAGACATTTTAAGCCACTTGTTGCTGCAATTTTTCCCCTTCTGTGCTCTTCCCACAACAATCACATCTGCTGTCTCAGTATCAAAAAAAATCAAAGAAGTCCATTGTGATTTCATTTCTCCAGGACTAAAGAATTGACACTCCTCTCTCTCTCTCTGTTCCCTTTCAACTCTCTCCCCTCACCCAGGATGCAAAAGATATAATTACAGTAATTTCACGACCACAAGGTGCACCTCCGGGTACAGGCAAAAATTTCAGTCAAAAGGGTGCATGTTATAGTCGCGAAATTACTGTACTTGATGACAGCAGAGGGAAAACAGGCTCTTAGTAGTTACTCTTTCTGCCTCTTTTCACACCTCTAATTACCTGTGGTTTTGCTTTACCTAATGATCTTCTGGTTGCCTGAGACTGTCAAAACACAAATAATTTTTTCATGGTTTTTCAAAGTCTCTGATAAATGACCTGATCCCAACTACTCCACTGCCATGACACTACAAGACCAGAAAAAGGCAAATGAATACCATTACAGAGAGCCTTCTGATATAAAAAAATACTGCTGACACCTCCTTGGCTACCTATGTGTTTTCATCTACCAGAGATTGATTTGGGTACCTTCTGAAAAATGTTAGAGTAAGGAGTGGCATATTCCCATCTACTTGCTGAGCAGAATGGAGAAAATTCTCTCACTGTCCCATCTATCAAAGAGAAAGTTTTCTTTACTCATGTAAATCCATTTATTGAACCAGAGCAAGCTTATGAAGCCCCAATTTCCTGTCCATTGCAGTTGCAGCTATGTCCTATGGGTATCACAGTCAGGAAGTTAAAAAAAAAAAAACAAAAAAAAAAAAACCAATTATTACTAATACTGTTAGGACACAAACTGTATGCAGATATNAAAAAAAGGAGCAATCAAGGAACAATTTTTTGTAACTAGGTCCAGAGCCAAAGATTATTATTAAAACCAATTATTACTAATACTGTTAGGACACAAACTGTGTGCAGATATACTTTGATGTCACCACAGCCCCAGTGGTCACACCACCATGGTGAATGAATCATGGTTTGAGAGCTGTTTAAGCTGTTACATGATTTGCATAATGAACAGCTGTACTGTACAAGCCAAACAGATGCCTCCACTGCATTTTCATTTTCATTTCATCCCTCTGCCCCAATAAAGACATTTTCAGCTCAATGGCAGTGGGCAAATCACAGCATCTGTCACTATCATCACTTCTACATCTACAGAACAGGGATGATAGTACTTGCCTCCCTTAAAAGAACACTGAGAAATCCATAATAAAAATGATTATGTGTAGAGGGGATAATTTATTAGCCAACATCAGCTGCAGCTTGCTCTATTTTCCTGCATTTCATGCCTGGTTCCAGGTTTTGAGCAGGGTAGTCAGACTCCCTCAAGCAGAGGAGAGCAGCAGGAACACTGAAACTCCCATTGGCTCAGCATGTTGCTAAAGGAAAACTGCCAGACTCGGCAGAGCCCCCCTTATCTTTGATAAGTACCTTTCCTCAGAGGTAAACAGATTTTGGCAAATATTTGAGTTTTGATTTGCCTGAGATGGCTGCCAGGTTGCAGAATATTTACTGTTGGGTTTTGTTTTAACTTCAAATCAGACTCTGGGAAGTAGTCTATACTCATAAAAAAATAACCCATTTTATTTATTTTATTCATTATGACTGTCTCCTTTGCTGTTTTTCCCTTCAGATGACATTCCATAATATGCAGTACCGTCAGAAAACTATCTAAACTGAAAGCACAGAGCCTCTCACCAAGGCCCTCTATTAACCTTTCCAAGGGACTCCATCTATACTGGTTTTTTTTTTTTTCAGATAAATCGTCTCTGCTTATAGTGGCAAATATCAGGGCATTGGGATATCTATGCAAAAATGAATTAGGAAAAAATTAAATAAACTGAAACAAAGGCTGTGTGAAATGAAATCTGTGTTTCAGCCTTGTTGTGACACAGAGCTAGAATATGTTTTTAAATCCTTCTTTTTCAAAAACAGTGAGAAGAGGGCAGCAGTGTGACATGTTATCTCATCTTTGCCAGTCAACAAATAGAATCTCAAAGGCACATATGCCCTCCAATGTGACACCAGTCAGCAAATAAAGCCAAAAGCTCAGACCTCCTGTTCTGCAACTGATTCACAGAAACACAGAATAGTTTAGGTTGGAAAATACCTTTAAGATCATCAACTTCAACCATCAACCAAGACTGCCAAGACCACCACCAACCCATGTCTCTCAGCATCACATCTTCACATTACAGGGACGGTAACTCAACCACTTCCCTGGGCAGCCTGTTCCAGAGCTTGACAGCCCCTTCAGTGAAGAAATATTTCATAATATTCAATCAAAACCTCTCCTGGTGCAACTATTTAAAAAATGTGCATGACAGAGAGCACTTTAGGAAAACATCCTAGACAGAAAATCCAACTTTCAAATATGCCCAAGAAGACAGAGTTGTTCCTGTCCAGTCTCTTACCTTATTCCAATAAGTTTCATTTTTCCATACAAGGTAAAAAATGTCAAATGATGCTGTAACTATATAATTTCAGATGGTAGAGGAGGAAGTTGTACGGCATGCAACACACCTGAGGTGAGACTGTAGTGCAACCTTTTTGGCTTTTGGACAGTTGAGCTGTTTTGTTATTTTCCATGAAAAAACTTCCATCTTGAAAGTCAATACAGAGTTGCATACATGCAGCAAAATTTTGGTAGCTACAGAGTAAGGCTGCAGGTTGCATTACTACTGAAAGGACACTGTGCCTCAGCTACATTCCAGCAAAGCAACAGTTCAAAATACATTCAATTCTTTATAAGTCTGTTTTCATCTACCCAAGTAGGGTGGGAATGTGTCTTCATGACTGATTAGTCTTCTCTGTTATCATGCTTATCTGTTGGAAAGTTGTGGAAAAATTAAGAATGAAAAATTCTTGTCATCTGATATCCCTGCTCTAAACAGGGTCACCATTTCACTCTGTCCTTTCAGTTATCCTTCCAAGTCTCACATTCTCCAGTCACAGACAATGCTCCCTTCTTCTTTGTCCCTTTATCCTTGTACACACATTTTTAAAGAGAATGTCCTTATCAGTTCTTCTGCACCTTATGGATGCTGCAGGTTACAAAGTTCTCTCTAGAGAGCTAATAAAGACTAATAAAACAACTCTTTTTAAACAAATAAAATAAAAAGTCCTGTCTCTAAACTGGAAGGTAGCATTCATCAAACTACTGGAAGGTGAGGGCTCCTAAGAGAAGTTATGTTCTTCCAAAACCAGACACATATTCTATTCCATCTATGAAACAAAAAATAATTTCAAGCATAAAACAACACCACAAAGAGAAAAACTGGAGGAGTTATTTATGCTAATAAATCTTCTTTGATGGGGAGATCATACACAACAATAATGAGAAAACTGAAATTTCATTGAGCAATGCTAATGCAAAATTTGCAATGCAAAGGTGAAACTCTTCTTAAAATGTGGGCAGGCAAATAAATACACATTTTACAATGTTCCCATTGTCTTCATTTTGCATCTCCCACAGATCTCAGTATTCAAAGCACAAGTAAGAGCCAGGAAATCTCAGGGAGACAACTGCAGACTTTGGCAGCTAAGAGGGGGAGAACCAGACCCATTGTTACACTGCAAGTCCAAACAGGAGAACTAAATAGTCAAAAAAGAAAGAGAAAAGTATTAAATTATTACATTTAGGACCACTGTATTTAGTGGAGAGAGTTAATAGCAAGCTGAGAATAACAAGATGACCYAAGAACTGCTTTGTAGTTTACTCAATATTCACATAAATAAAAATGCAACAGGTCACATGTGGAAAGCTTTCTAGAGAATTGTCTTTCCGAACCATAATGTCTAAAGAGATATTTTAGTTAGTTTTTGGGTTTTGTTTTTTTTTTCTTTTTTTTTTCTTTTTTTTGTGTGGTTTTTTGTTGTTGGGGTTTTTTTTGGGGGGGTTGGGGTTTTTTTTTGCTTTTTATTTGGGGTATTTTGTTGCTTGGGTTTTTTTGTTTGGTTGGTTTTTTTAACTAATTATATGATATATTGTCACAGTATTACAAAATCATGCAGGAGATAGCAGAAAGATAAGATGGCATTTAGGAAGGAAGAAGTTGGCATTTTTAACCTCCAAAGGGAGGCAATAGCCTAGAGGATGTTGGAATATTGCTGGAAGGAAGGTTTCATTCAAATTGGGTTCTTATTAACATATAAATAAGGTAATTTTTAAAAGTTGCATCTATGCCACATATCCAAATGGAGTAATAACTACAAGTAAAAAAGGGGGAAAAAATGCAGTCTGAGAACAGCTCAAATTTCTTGATGATCTACTGATTGATTTTTTTTTTTCCCAGATAATATAAATTTTCACATCTTTCCAAACCAGACTGGTTTTCAGCAACCAGGCTCTTGATAAAGCTCTTTGAGCCTTTGGCACTTTGAGCAATCAGTCGCACAAACTTAGTGCTAATTTGCCAACAGAAAGTAAAAGAAAGAAAAATCATTTATGGTCATGCTTATTTAAAAACTAAATTTTAAATCTTGGGATATCTCTCTTCTGTAATTGATAGCTTATGTTTTGATTACCATTTCCTACTCCTCAAAACAGCCCTAGCTACAGCTCAGCTTTTTCAGGCAGGCACCTCCATCACCCATACAGAGAACTTGTTATATAGTACAGATATTTCTGATAGCCTCCAAGGCATTTTCCTGGAAGGTGAGATTATTATGCCCTAGGGAATACTGAAGTATTTTATACCATGTGTTTAGCTTGTACAGGAGAAATGTGAAATTACCACTATAAAGTGCCTCATAGGACAATATTTATGGCATTCAGATATACCAGTTTTGGGCTGAATAGTAAAATCTTTCCCAGCACAACAGAGAGGTAATGTGAATCAGGACTCCTGCACTAAATATCCATTTCAAAAGACTGCTAGAAAAGGGCAAGGCAGTACAGTATAGAGCAGCCTCTCTTCTTCCTTATATGAACAGCAGTTATTCCATAAACTTTTAAACTTAACCTGCAGTTACGTGTAGCTACACTGTGTAACTGCATTTCTCAGTGAATAAAATACTGCCAAGTGTTATTCAACAGAATTTTCTTGAGAATGTATCTCCCAGCAGAGTTGCAGAACAGTCCTGTTTGTCATGAGTGAAAGAAACTGCTTGTAAGCACTTCAACAATCATAAAGGCAGGATTTTTAGAGAAAAGTTTCAAATTTTTCTGCTGTCTGCACGATGCATGCGGGGATACTTGAGTGATTCAAGTAATAAAACTCCATGGCCAAATCCATGTTTTTCTGACCATGTTCCTGAAGTTGAAACCCAGGTGATCTCTACAGCCTCCTGATGAATGGAGCTCTAGGGATCACGCTGTTTACACCATTTGGGATGTAAATTTTTTCCCTTCTTCATGCAAACTACCACTTCTCTTCCTCCCAGTCTTCTGCACTGCTAATACGTGCAGAAATTCAGTACTGTATTTTCCCATATGAAGAACTTGGCAAGGAAAGACAGTGTGCTCTTGGCAGAAGTTTATCCTGGGATTATGCCAATAAACAATCATTTTCTGGTTGCCACAAGCATCCCATTATTTTGGTTTAGCTATTCAGTCCACTCCAGTTCAGCTCTGTTAGTGCTTCCTTAATAAACCCTTATTATCAGGGGCTTAGGCCTCAATTGTTTGAATTCATGCTCAGCCAGGACTTGGTATTCAGAGACCCAGTCTGAATGTCCTTAAAAAAATATATAATTAAAACCCTTGCTTGGCCACAGAGCAGAGACATTGAAATTTTGCTGGCTGCAAGCTATATTTGCACTCTTAAAGACTTGAGAAAAGCTGGATATTGAGGCTTGTTTTATAAACAGCACTTGGAGGCTTTAGCTCTCACTGAAATGCTGTGGCAGTCTTTTTGCCTTCACCCCTTTTTTGCATCTACAGCCTGTTGTTCACTACACAATTTAATCTCTTTTTCTCATCCATTTTTAATACCTGTCCTTGGGGCTAGAGTAGGTGGGGACAGACAGGACCTTGAAAGCACCCAAAAGCACCTTGGAGCTCTCACTGAGGTATGGACTAGGGACAGCACCTGAGACAGCTCCTCCTCCTGAGACACAACTTGGCTGCTCCACTGGCTTGGTGCCTGCTGAGGAGGTAGCTTGAGACACTTATCTGTACAGCATGGGATTTACAGCTCTGATCCAGGAACCCCTGTCCTCCTAGAAAGCACCAGGCAGTCTATCACTCAGGGCACCACACACACACACAGAATTTGTGAGGAGACTGGCTCCAGACTTTGAATTTTAGGTCATCTTAATTTCTGCACAGATCAATTAGGAAACACAGTTTGCCTGGAGATTAGTTACAACTCCCAGACTATAAGGTTTGTCACTGAAAAACTCACTACTACCACCCTCATGTAATCCACTGTCCTAAACCCCTTAAAATTTAACTTGTTCTTGATTTTCTAGTCTTTACAATGATGATGTATATATAAACGGTCAACCACAGTGTTTTGCTGGTCCCAGGCTGGATATCTCTGTATGGTGCATGTCCAGGACAGCAGTAGCAGCACGAATCCCTCAGACAAAGAAAGGTGGCATCTGTCTGCTTTTTGCCAGCAAGTTCTCTTTGTACAAGTTGGATCCTCCAAGACACAATATTTAATGCAAAAAGGTGCATCACTTATGGTTCAAATTCATAAGGCATTGCACTGTGTTCCTTCCCTTCCAATATATCCTCCCTCAATATCTTACCATCCTTACGACACTGGAGCTAAGCATCAGCAAAACCAATCCTCATCCCCTCCATCCTCTCCTCTCCTTTGCTCTCTGCAATTATAATCAAACATGCAAATCTCAGAAAATGGATTCTCTGCCCTGCATCCTAATAAGAGTGGCTAGTCCCCTAGAACAAACTGGCTTGCAAGATGTGGAATTCGCTGATGACTTGTTTTGGAGTTAGGAACAGGAAAAAAATACAAAGTGTGATAAAAACATACACATTTTGAACATCTAGAGTGAAATCCTTCTCCACTTGGTGCTTCAAGCCTCTCTGCAGGTTACTCAAAAGAGCTGTCTAACCTGGGAGGATAGGAAAAGTACACAAGGTTTCTCGAAGAGGTGTTTTACTCAAGACAGAACCCCTTGTGAACACTTTTTGTTTCTGTTCCCACAAACTTAACTGAAACTCTTTACTGCTACTGCTGACTGAAGAATTTGGAGACTAGCATGGCAAAAGCAGCTTTCCAGGGACTGTACTACTACTATGAGCTGCCACAGTGGTAATAAAGATGAGTTAGTGTGTGACTGAAAGCCCAATTTCATGGGCTTCTCTCTGGGCCCAGAGACCCTTGTCAGAGCAAAGAGCTCCCGAAGATTCTGGATTCTTCAATTAGAGCAGGATTCCACACACAAGAATCCTGAGACAACAGGAGTACCATCCACCTCAAACGAAATCAGTGACATATAAACCTCTGAAATTGAAGCTGTCTAGAAAAGCACCAGACCCTGTAAGCTTTCCACTGCTTTTTATACTCTTCATGAGGGATTAGAGAGCTGAATATATTTGTAACCCCAAATGGTACTTCCCATTGATCTTTTGTTTCTAATTTCTTCCCAGAGGTTTAAGAAGCAGAAAAGTGTCACAGTATGTATGTTTTTTACAATTTCTGCAAAAAAGTAATTCCATTTCAATGAGTCTCTCAAAAACAGTCTAGTTTAACTACTGAGTTTTATCATTTTTATTTTTTGTGAATTTGAAAGAAATACTGATGGAGGCAAAAAGCCTTAATAAAATTGCAATAGCTGAAGTTAATGGGCAGGTACTGAGGAGGTGTGAGAAAAGGAAAGAAGAAAAGGTGAGGGATGTTAACCCTTGATAGCTGTACTGAAAATTATGACAAGTCTTTACCGGCTTATTTCTGCACAGCTCAAACCTGCAATGTAATCCGTCCATTCTTATACTGCCAACATACCTACCTCCAATGGGAGTGATTTTTCCAGAAACACCTCAGGATTGTTTTACAAAATTCCAACCACAAGGTTGGTATAATCTGTCATGAATTAAATGCATGATTTCTCATTAGAGAAGATAACTCAAGGGTTCTCGAGGCAGACTCATTTGCAGTATTTGTATAGGTTCAATGCAGCATTGCCCTCTGCTGGATTTTAGGCTGTCTACTCATGCAAAGTTGCCTCTGCCTGAGCTAGAGAGGATGATTTTTAAACAACTACTGAACTAATTACCATAAGGGAATATCCTGACACCAAATAAGAAATGAAATAGTGAATGAATACTTATTCCTAAGCCTTTTTTTTTCCCCCACGGGGCTAGCACTGCTTCAGACAAGAGGCTGTGTTGACTTCCTCAGCCCTTCCCCAGTGCAGCAACAGTCACAAACTATTGTGCATTACCCAGAGCCTAAATACTGAAAAGTGACTTGCGCACCAATACACAACATCTAAACAAGCCAAAACTGATTGTAGGTGAACTCTGGCTAAATTGTGGTACCTACAAAAGTGGTCAGTCACACATGACTGTCACATCCAACTGTGTACAGCATTCCTGCTACATACAATTTCTACCAACTTCTTTCTGGGCATCTCCTGATCAAAACTCAAGGGATATTTCCAATCTTTTCATAGCTGTGAAGTATGAGTGCAACAAGAATGAGGAGGGATCTCCTGCTTTTGACTAGGATAATTTCCTTCCTAGTAGCTGGTACAGTGCTGCACTTTGGGTGTAGTATGCAAATGTTGATGACACACTGATGTTCTGCTTGTTAGTAAGTAGTGCTTACACTAAGTCAAGGACTTCTCAGCTTCTCATTCCTGCCAGCTAGCAGGCTGGAGGTGCACAGGAAGTTGTGAGGGGACACAAACAGGACAGCTGACCCCAGCTCACTGAAGAGCTATCCCAAATGACAGAATATCATGCTCAGTACATAAAATTGGGAGACACTGACCAGGAGAACCTATCCCTGCTTTGGGACCTCTGATGGTCTGGGTAGTGGGTGGTGACCTATTTCTTTGTGCATCATTAGGTGTTTTATTTCTTTGTTTTATTTCTCTCTTTTGTGCTGTCTCCCTCTTCATTACAATTGTTATTATTGTTATAAGTATTATATTCTGTTTCAGTTGTTAGACTGTTTTTATCTCAACCCATGGGTCTTACCTTCTTTCTAATTATCTTCCCATTCCAACTAGAAAAAAAGGTGAGCTATTGGCTGCATGGTATTTAATTGCCAGCTGGGGTTAAACCATGACAAAGAGCAAACTGGATGCAGCACTATGATATAAAGCAAATCTTTTTGTCCATTCCTGCTTTTCATCATCTATCATTTGCTGATTATTCCCTTTCTTATTGACTTTTTGGTATAAACTACCAAATGCACACACATATACAGGTATATAGGCACACCTACATATGTGAATATTTATTTCAACACAGCTGCCTGCAACAGGTTAATTATACTCATATGACCTAAATAAAGACAAAAACAATCCCATTTCTATATTTCTTCAGCTATTATTCTTGCTGTTCATGTAAAAGACACAGCAGGGTCTTTTGCATCCTGTAGCTTGATGCTGTACAAAAATGGGACCCCATCCAGAGAATCAGGACATCTGCTAATTCAGACTAATATAGCAAAAGCTAGAGCTAGCAAAATACTGTTTCAGATAAAAAAGAAATGTGAAAAGAAAGCTCTTTTCCATTTATACTAATTTCCAGAGTCTACCCTTGCACTTCTCTAAGTGGTCCTTTATTTTGTTTCTTTCAACACTGCTTTTTTCACCATTCTTTCTCCTTTTCATTCTACCTTATTTTTCCCTCCAATCTCAGTTTACCATTTTACTTATTTTCTCTCTTCCACCAAAAATATATGCAGTATATTCTCTTTGGAATACCTAGTCTGCAAAATCAGCTTCTTATATCCCCAGCTTTCTTGGGATTCCAACTCTTACGTCACTAGTGGCTGTGGGAGAAACCCACATGGGTTTCTTCATAGGTGGTATTGTTAATAGCAATAACAACAACAATAAAAACCTCCGTTTCTAAAGATACTTTCTTACTTCGTTGCTTAATGAGAATATCTGTACTCTAAACAGCCCCCTTTAGCCTGCTTCTCCCTGCAAGGTATTCAGAGCTCTCTGTGGGAGGCTTCTTCCTAAAAATAAATGCCCTTATTTGTTTCTCTTATCTTACAGATAATTAAATTTTGCCACCATAACATTTCACCTTTTCATTGTGCTGCATTTCCAAAGTATCAGACTGCACTTTGCCCTTTTCCTGTTTCTTTTTTTCTCCCTGTACTGGCAAGCCAAGAGCAATGGCTGGGGTTTAACTTTAAAATGTTCAACCCCAGCCACATGAAAACAAAAAACAAAGCCTATATTGTTTGATCTCTAGAAAGAAGTTAGCACCATAGGTCAAGGTTTGATAATCTGGTGATTTCAGCTTACAAACTGTCCAAAGTAGAAAACTTAACACTAATTAAAGGTCTGCAGTATTACATATGAAGGTATTCTGACATGAAATTGCTAAGAATGTATTGAAGGAGTGACGGATGGAAGACAATAATTATATACATAGCAAAAAAGAAAGTTAAGGTTCATTATCTAGAAATCAGTTCTTAAATACAAAGTCTACCTAGATGTCCAAACAGACTTTTATGGACAGGAACACAATTCACAGCATCAGCCTAATTTTGGGGTTTTTTTCATTATCTCTCCTTGTTCAAATGAGCAGGCAAAGCAATCCAATAATGGTTTATAGTCACCTTGAAACTATGACTGGACAACATGCTAAACCATAAAATCATTCTTGTAATGGTGGGAGACACCTAAATATGCAACAATTCCAAAACAGTACCAGTTATCAACTGTTTTGGAACTATCAGTGGTCACTACAGTCAGCGATGCAGGTGATCACTCCAGTTTCAGACTGAGGGAATAAATTACAATGCAAATATTTCAGCAAAGTGATCCAAGGTGCAAGGCAATGTATATGAAATTCTCAATGTGTTACACTCAGGTTCATTCCCTACTTTACATTCTAAAGCACAACCATTCAAATGAAAAGAAAAAACAAACAAACAAATAACGGAAGCCCTAACACGTTGCTGCTTAAAATAGAAGTTACAAAGACAAACTTTACTTAAGACTGTTCTTGATCTTTGGGTGCAATGTACTTCATAACTAATTGCATTTTTGATTAACTGATTAAATTAAATTTTTTTCCCCCATAACAGTAGCTATTCATGTTTTATACTGGAAAATGCTTGGTGATGACAATATATCAAAATGCAAAAAATCTCTATGTGATCACTTCCCTGTCCTGAACAGCCATGGATGAAAAAATATTTTTTGTCAGGCTTTAGATGGTCACAAATACAGTAGTGACAGTATATCCCTGTTATTTTTCATAGCAATGTCAGAAAACCAATGAAGGGAAATTGTCAAATGGCTAATATTTTCTCTCTCAGGATGTGGGTGTCCCAAAAGGTCTTGGCACATTCCAGAGCAATATACAGAGTTCCTGGAGGACAGGACTGGAGTGGGAAGACTCTGGCAGCATGCAGCCTCCTTTTTAGTTAAATGTTACCAATAGGGAAAGGGGGAAAAATAGTGTGTTCTCTTTATAATTATACCATATAATTGCATTTGGAAATTATAGCCAACAAGAAGGTAGAAAAAGTCCAGTGGAGTTTTCAAAATATCTTGCCTAAAAGAAACAGTGTATTTAAGCTTTCCTGAGACTGACTTTTAATCCCTATCAGAGAAAATCTGAGGGTTGAACAACTGCAATAAGGCATGAGTAAGGTAGCACAGTCCAAGCAGAAACAGAAAGACTTACATTCAGCTCTGACTTTGTGGCACCATGACTCCTGATGAAATTTGGAGAATGAAAGAGTAATGCTGACAGAAGGGCAAGGAACAACCTTCCACTGTCAAAACTTTCTGAAAATTATGCTATTTGTTATTGTTCATCACATGCCAAGAGAAAGCACAGCCAAAAACTGTTTCATTTACAAACAAAGCCTGAAGTAGTGGAAAATTTCATGCATTCATCCTCCCTTCTCACCTCAGTTTCTACAAAAATAAAAATAATAATAATAATTTTTTAAAAAATCAAGCCAAAATAAAACAAAACTACACAGAACACAGAAAGAAGAAAAGTTGAGGAAAGATGATGAAGCATTACCCTGTCTTAAATTCATGAATATTTATATCTTCATCTATGACAGAAAGGAGGAAGAACAGTTTAGGATCCAAGGATCATAACACCGACTTTCTCATGTATGGATTCAGGGAGGCAAGAGGGAGCATTCCTGCAAGTAATTAGCCTTAACTGCTAACCACATCAGCCAAAAGTGATAAGAAAATTAGCCTGATGCTCTTCCTAGATTCCCAGAGCAGCACTGCTCGTTGCAGTTGTGATGCTCTGATGTAGAGCAACCTGGAATACATCCTCACTACCACACAGCCCAGGACTGGCCATAACCACAGTCTGCCCTTGGAACAGATGGAATAAAGGCAATGCTGCTTCTACCCCTGCCCTGCTCTACTCCTAGGACCATGTTTCCTTATGGATCAGGGCAGATAGCCAGCTTCTGATTCACTTCATTGATCTGCCCTCCTACTACAACAGCACAAACTAAAGAAGAGCAGAAATAATTTGCTTGATCTTTTCAGAGTCAACATTTGCCCAGTTTGCAGTTTTCCAGAGAAAGAGAAAAGTTGTGACTCAGTCACAACGAATGCAGTGAGAAGTGGACAAGGACTTGAATTTACATTTGACTGTATCCCTTGCCTACTAATTCTTCCAAATATATATTTTAAAATCAAATATACTGTATCCCTGCATTTTCACATGACCTGTCAGCTGAGGTCTTATTCATTCCTGAAGGTAGAGAGTAAAGTCCTAGCACACAGATATTACATATACACCTTATGAAAAACACTTTCCAAAAGCTGTCAGGGATGGCACAAAAGCTATAGGTTAGATATACTGAGCCCAGAAATCAGTCCTAACTCTATCACTCAAGGAAAAGGCTCTGAACCATTTCAGGGTAGGGGACTGTGTCACAGATGGCAAAGGCTTACAACAGATGGAAGAAGACAGGACTTGGAAGAAAATGACAATCAGGAATGGGATGGGCCAAGCAGTACAGGGGCAAACAGGCTGTGAATTGAGGAGGAAGGTTGAAACAGAAAATCTCTGAATATGAAGCTCAGACCAGCCAGCAGGGATGAGGACACTACAGCTAAGGTAGTAGCTCACGTGACAGCAGGTAACTAGTTTGTGTGCCCTGAAACTCAGCAAAAATATTGGTGAAAAAGTAAATCCTTCTGAAGATTGTCTTCTCAAGCAAGATGATGACAGCTTAATTATGCTGGAACCTAGTAAGGGTTAGACTTTTAAAAAGCACTTTGTAAGATTTCAAAGGATGGAAATATAAAATTTAATAACTTACTACTAAACCTTATAGAATTTAAGTGAAAAGCAATTACCCATAGATGTCAGACTTTCAACTGCTAGAAGACTGGAGTAATTTGATTCCCCCACATATAAATATTTGCATAAGCCAGAGGCTGTCAGAGGATTTAACGATGGGAGTTCTATGTCAGAAGAGTGGGATTTCCAGCATCTATTTCCAGATCTGTGATCCAGGCCACCCTATTTCCTCTCACTCCACCTCTCTCCCTGCCACAGCATAGGCTTGTTGTAAGCAGCTTTCTGCCAGAAGAAGGTTGGATGATTAAGGTAACTACCTCACAAGGCTCAAGGATTATACCTTCATCTTCACTGACCCAGAAATAACCTCAGAAATGAAAAGCAGGGCTCTTAGTGAAAAAGCCTGGAGACTGGAGGCAGGAATGAACAAAAAATGTCCCAGGAGTTCAAGCCATTTTAGGGGCCAGTTGACAGCAGACCATTCCAAGGCACTCCTACTAGTTTTCCTAGCAGCAATTCATCCTCATGAACTTCAGAAGAGCTGTATTTAAACAGTTCATGTGATCAGGACCTCTTCACACCACCAGACTGCACAAATCAAACCATTCCTCTGTGTATATTTTAGGTTTGGACTTCCCTCCAAAGCAAAGACAATTCTCATTTAGTTGGCTTCCTACCAAATTTAGCCCCTAGCTACTTTGGCCTCCTGGCTCCACGACCAAAGAAGACACACAGGATGCCTAGAAAATGTAGCAGTCTAAAGCATTAATTTGATATAAACCATAGTAGAGGACCAATTTCCCTGCAGCTCCAGGTTGTCTTCCACAGCAGTTAGGTCTCTTTGAAGGAGCAAGAACATTGTTCCTTCAGACAGAAAATTTTATCAGAATGTCAGTGTCTGCACATGACTGAGAAAACAGCTGAAGTGGCAGGATTGCTACCCTTAGTTCCTACAAGCAAAAAGCTTCGTTTAGTACCACTTTTCCCCTTCTCTTTTAAGATAACACATAGCGAATGCCCTTCTCTTCACCTCATCAATGCTAACAAGTTTTACAGCCGAGGAAAAAGCCCTGTGATTTAATGTTTTGCTCTTCAGCAAGACACACCTCTAAATGGAAGGTGTGGTTATTACAGCTTGCAAAATGCTGTATTCCTGCATTTTGATTCTCAAAATGGCTTGATAGGGAATAAAACTGCGTGTGCTTTACCCAGTCAATCCTACTACAACTTCTGCAAGGAAGTGTACTCTCACTCCTCAGATAGTTGACTTAATTGTGTGTTTTCTCTTAGCATTAGCTTTTCAAGGCAGAGCCAACATTAACAAGTGGGTTTGTTACAGAGAGGGGAAGACTGTATTCCAAGCAGATATGAAAATACAAAGGAATTAATAAGACTGAGCCAGGCAACACCCTTGAGGGTGAAACTATGAGACTGTCACGTGAAGGAAAGTGTACCTGGAAAAGGAGTATCAAAGATAGCAGAATAGATTGATCCAGTGTCTGCAGCAAATCAAATCTCTATGCTTTCTGTCCATTGTCTTAGTTTTTGTTTGTTTTGGATGAGTGAAATAGAGGAATAACAGAACCTAAAGTCCTGCTGGAGCAGATTTGTTCCAAACAAGCATCTCACCAACAAAAACGGATTAGAACAGGAGACAAATCTCTTAAGAGGAAAAGGAGAACAGTCCCAGTTCACCAGCCAGTATACTTGGTACAAGTGCTGCTCCTGAGGCAGCTCACAGGACCCTTGCTCTGAGATAATGCTGCATTAAACTCACTATCATGCAGATACTGGGAGACTTCCCATCAAATATCACAACCACAAATATGATAGCAGCTCCCCTCCTATTCATGTGCTGCCAAACAGAGTCAGAGCATGCTAAAGTAGGCCAATATCTTCCTTATTTACAAAGAAACTTCACTCTCAGTCCCTGCACTGGCTCCTTCTACCTCTCGTATAAAAAGACCTCCTATGCCTTATTCTTTGTCTCAGGCCTATTTCTGGGGTCCCCTCAGCCTGAATTTGCATACCTCTGCACCAGTGGTTGCTGTTGCAGTTTTCGTCCTTTCTTTCCCTGCCTGGTTTAGGTTCTCTCCAAAGTTAGAGCTCTTTCTCTCAGCAGTCTCTCCTTTAGCATGGGATAATGAATATTACATCTGATTGTCTCCCTCATTAGAGGAATTTTAACATCTCTAGAGTTACCTTTGACTGATAGGACTCTCATTCATTCAGTAATGTAAGCCTCCCTTCTGCCTTTACTTGTCAGTTTAGAGCATTTCTGACAAATAAAGCTATTCCTTCCCTATCTTCCCTAGCCCAAAACAAACTAACAAAAAATGCACACGAACGCCACGTTTTTCTAATAACTTTCTTAGCACCTCATTTTTACCTCCTGTAGTTACTATATACAGCCTCAATTCTTACTTTTACTCCATTGAAAAGATGCAGGGTTTGTGCAAATTAGCCTGAAAAACCCATTGTTCCTTTTGCTACAAGTCCTTCATTATTGCTTTTTAAACAAGTGAAGAAATGCCTAAGATTAAAAGATAATATGTTGCATTACTAGACCAATTTCTGGCTGCTACTGTCTTACATACCACATGTCAATAAAAAAACTCCATGAAAATAAAAACTTGGAAAATAAAAAAGAATCACTAAGATCATTGTTTTACAAGATTCCAGAATTCATTTTTATATATGAAAGAATGCATAATAATAAAAACAATAACAGCAAGAGTCTGTCACAACTGACTTTCAGCAAAGAACCCTAACAGCCTCCAGCAATAAAAGCCACATTTTTCTAGCAAAACAAAAACCTCAGAATCCTTGTCTACCTTTAACAGGTTAAGCGGTTCACTACAGGGCCACAGGGAAGCTCAGGGATGCTAGTGAGTGGCAAAATAAGTAGAAAAACTATAATTACGAGAAAAACCTTTCTAAGAAGTGTCAAGTGCCCTGAATGAGAAGGAACTCAGTCTTTCCAGACATCCCAACTTGACCTGGATGCTGAAGGCTTCATATCATGTATGATTCAAAGTACAGAGAGACTTTTATAAACTTTGGTTGCTGATCATACAGTACAGTTTTTGACAGCAGCACACTCAGGACTGGCAAGAACAGTATTGCTCAGTTTAGGATCTAGACAGCTTTAGCAAGCAGAGAAACAATGCCGGGGCAAGGTTTCCAAGCATATTCCTGAAGGAGTTTAGCACCACACTTTGCATTTTCATTTATTACAGAAAACTCAAGAAATCAAGCATGACAATTTTTTTTCCCACTCCACAATTAGCAGGCTTTCCTGCTAATTCATATTAGGCTCAGGTCATCATACAAGAAGAAATGGAAACCTTGGAGATGGAGGAATAACAAGTTCTGAAACTCAATAGTATCAGAAGCAAGATCCAACACTCAGAAATCAACAGAAAATTCTGCTTTGAACCATTGTGTCATCAGGTCACAGAAATTAAAAAAGGGGAATCTTAGCACAGACTTGGTTACTGCTATGAGGAGATACCTGATTCGCAGGGCATGTGAATTCAGAATGTAACACACACTGCATGAGGTCCTGGTGCCTCCTTCCAATTCCTCCCCTGTATAATCAACCTTCAGAGGAAAACATCTGGAAATGGCAAAATTCAGCCACTTTTACATTGGTTTCAGATTTTTGTTGTTTCATGTTGCCTTTTTCTTTTTTTTTTTTAATTTAGGGAATGGCGAGTTTCCTAAAATAATGTGTTTAAATCACCTAAATTTTGGATGTTTGGAAATAGCTTGATACACTTTGATACTTCACGTGCTGTCTTCTAGGACACAGACTGTCACTCAAGGACTGTTTGTGTGATGCCAAGAAAATATCCCTCATCTTTGTGAGCAAGTCCTCCTGGAACTTCTTTGAAAGAAATGAAAAAGTAATCTAGTGAAATGCCAGAGTTGCTGGGATTCTTATCTAAACTCAATTTCCTCCTCCCATTTCTCAGAGGAGAAGGTCTGTTTACTTAATCAGAAGATTACATTTGTTGATGAAAGGATGAAGGGAATCCTCCCTAGCTCACTCACCCATCCACATGCAGATTTTGGAGCATGGCCTCACTGAAGCACAGTGTATGGCAACACAAATTAACTACTCCTATATTAAGTCACCAGATGTAATCCTGACAGCAGCTCCAAGCTCTTGGTTCCCTCCTCCTCCTCTGATCTCTCTCTTTCTCCTGCCTCCTTCACTCTTTTGCTTTGACGGCTTTGACAGCCAAATTCTTAGAGAGTTACTCCAGGTTAAAATGTGTCACCTTTAATGGAATTCAAAGCTTTAATTCAGAAAGTGGCCACTCTTGACCTCTGGCCCCACTGCCACCCACTCTGCCACCCCCCTCCTTTCTCCATCACCATGGAAATGAATAGCTGAGTGAAAAAATGGGAGCAGGCAAAGTCTAAAGCTTTTCACAGAGCCCCCAAAAGAAAATGAATGAAACTCATTCATCACTGAGCAAGGGACCCAGAGAGCACGCCAGAGGCAGAGCAAGCAAGGGAGAGAGACAGTCTGAGAGAGAAAAGGTTACTTCATGCAGGAAGTTATGTGATTTGAAAAAGAAAAGCACGGGAGGTGTGAGGGAACATAGTTCACTTGCAAAAACTACGGATTCTACCAAGAAAGATGTTGGTTTTGGGACCAGGGTTGGTTTCCTCAGCCCCTTTCCACGACAGAATTTCTTAGGGAAGGATTACCAGGAAAAGGATAGAAATTTCAAGGGAGAAGGGAGAAATGCCTGAAATGAAATCTCTGTGAAAGTCTGAAGGATGGACCACTCATGGAAAGCAAAAAGTATAATTAGAATCAAAGATGTTTAAAGCTGTTTTTAGGGTTTAGATTCTGTTCAGCAAATCATCTACTTTAGAGAGATATATTTTTCTCCCAGTGCATACACCTGCCTTTCCTCCCCATAACATCCATTGGTTTGTCTTCATATGTGATATCAATCAAATACCAAAGCAATTTTTAGCACTAGGGAGTAAAGCACTCTAGAAGCAATAGCTTAATTCACTCAGACACAGCACCAGTTTTCTGATGTGTTCCTACAATTCCCCCCATTTCTTGCAAACTCACTGCAACTGCAAAGAGCTACTTTTCAGAGCATCTGAATCAGGTACATAGTAAAACAAAAATAATTAAAAATACAGCCAAATGACACCACATATCCCAACGTCAGATGAAGGAAAATGTGCTACTGCATGCTGTTTTACAGAGCTGAGGGAGCTTGATAATGCCAGTGACAGAAAGAAAGGGAGAAGGACAGAAGTGAAAATCTGAAAGGCAGCAGCTCCAAAGAGCTTAATTTGCCTGCACCACTTGAAAAAGAGATAAGCAGGACTGGAGGAAGGCAACAAGCTGTGACAAGTGATCCCCTAAACCCAGAATCTTTTGCAAAGGTATTAGGTAAAAGTGTCATAGATTATACTAGGATGTTTATATAATTGATGACTTCCCAGAATAACCAGTCAAAATTCCTCTCAAGCATACCAAAAATTAGCCAGAAGCCAGCAGGGCCCTTGAGGATGGTTATGGGAGAAAAGTTGTAAGCAGATCTCAGTAAGAGGCAAATTCTTATCTAAGACTGCCTACCTGCCTTATCCCAACAGAGAAATAGTAATGCAGTTCTCCTTTTCAGTGAAGGTCAGTCCAAAGCTTACCCATTTAGCACGACTCAGAAGAGAGCCTACCTAGGGATTAAGTGATAACTCCAGGAGATAGCTGCCCCTTGCAGAGACACTGCCATTCTGAACCGTGAGATTCTTTTTCCTTCTTCCAAAAGCTAATCAGGCATGATTCTCTTTCATTCCTCCAATCCTTTTGCCACAACTTAATTCCTTTTTTTTTTCAGCATTCCAGTGAAAAGGCATCATCCAATAAGCAAGAGTCACTGAACTTTATTCAGTGTTAATTCAGTGAACTGGATACCAAGCCAAACTTCCTAGGAATGACGTTAGCACTTCTGCTGGCCAGTGAGCTCAGACCCAGAGCTCATACTTAAGCTTCAGCTGTTGGTTAATCTGCATTACCCTCCATGGTGGCTCATACCCTGCCCTAGCCTGAGCTACCCTGAGCTTTTCTCAGGGAGAGAAATTCAGGCACACAAGCAGAAACACTCACTTCAGTGAATATACAATATACAGCCTGGGAATCACAGTAAGGGGGAGCCAGTATATTCACAAAGCTTTTTGAATAAAGAAAAACAGAACTGCCAAGTTGTATACAAATTAACTGAAACTAAAGCTGGCATTCTCCACTGCTTCCAAATCTCTCTTCCACAGCTGTGAAAACACATCAAAAATGGAAGTAGGCACAGGTACCACTCCTTTTCACCTGCAGAATGCCTACTATTGACATGGTGTTTTTACCTTCACTCCCTGTTCTTGCAGACTCAATCCCTCCAAGCATACAAAGGCTTGCTAATACCTCAGGTATTTACTATTAAAGCTAGTGAGGCACATCTCGATACAGAGGGATGCCAGCACTGAGGGCACAATGCAGAATTGCTGCTACCCCTCTGTTACTGTTAAGAGTAGATATCAGTAGTATTTTAGTGAGGAGTTACCCTCTAAATGGGTAACTACCTTCTCTCTGGTGGTCCCAGGCTAAATCTTTGAATTGTCTTGAATGAAGATGTCTCTGGTTGATCCATGCTTAATTCCTTCTGTAGGGCAGTTCAGGTCAGCTCTGTGCTACACATCTGTTTAACATAAACAGACAGATTTTGGAAGCAGCAAATTGTGCCACAAATGGCTCCGCAGAGGTGGGAAGCCTCATTTGGTCTTCAAAGAAACTCCTACAGTAAATTTAAAAACTTCAGTGTGCCAAACATGAAGGACACCTGCATGTCATTAAGTACTTACTGCTGAGCACACAGCTTTCTGGGTCACCATCTGTTCATCAAGAACACCAGCTCCAGGCTTCCTTTCCCCGATTGTGTGCTCCAGGCTTTGAACTCTCAGCCTTGGCAGCTCACAATTACTCAAAAGTTAGCATGGATGGTTCTTCTGCGTCAGCAACACAAATCAAAGCACAGCGTCCCACGAGAGAACAATTCAACCATGAACAATTCCGTAAAGTCTGTGTAAGGGTTATAGGAGCTCATCAGAATAGCCCATAATGTATATCCCTCTGTTTGCAGTATCTACTGCTGCCCTTCTAATCTCATCAAGCTGCCTGCTTACCTGAAGTTATCTGGCTCTGGTAACACTTATTGTGTGTGTTGTTTAAACAAAAGTCCTCTCTTGTGCTACAAAGTTTGCTACCTAGGCAACTGCTCACAGAAGAAAGTTCAAAATTAAGATCCCTTGGCCTAAAGAACACAACTTGTTGAATACACTTTTTGTAGCAACAGGAGGAGTTACCTTCATGAAGCTTGAGAGTAAGTATCTTATCAGCTCTAGAAATCCAGAATTTACTCTCCTGCCATTCCACAGAACCCAGGTTAGCCCAATCCTGGCACTTCTATCCAAAGTTTTCAGCCTAAAGTTTCAGCGTTTTAAAGCTGAATCAGCAGATGGTTCCGCTATATCAACACAATCATCGAAACAGGCAAAATTAATCACAGAGACAAAACAAAAGGTAATGGGTCCTAATGCTCACTGGGGAGAATGAGCCTGGTGTAAAACAAAGCAGGACAAAGAGAACAGAGGCTGCTCTAATATCTGTGGAACTGATGTAGTCTATAACCACCTTTCACACCATCAGCTTATCACTTCTGCTTTCTTGTCCCCTATCCTCCCCACCCAAGTTGTATTGCACAGTTTAAGGACTAGCACAGTTCCATATTCTCAGAGAGAGGTACAAACAAATTTTCCCATTTGGGAAAATCCCGCTTGGTATTTGATGTTTCAGAATCTTCTTAAATAAAGCCAGCAATTTATTCTAGCTATAGCCAGTGCTCAAATTGAACTAGAGTTCAAAGCTGCTAAGCTTCTTCGTTCTTCTCAATGAGAGGAAAATCTCCCTTGATTCTGGAAACAGAACTGGCTTATCCACATGACCAGAAAAGCATGTGGGGCTCCCATGAGCAAAGGAAGCCTATAATGCTGACATCTCCTCCCCTGCACCTAAATACAATCCACCTATCTCAAAAATGTTTTTCTTCATTCAGATTCACCTTTCTAAGAGGCTTCATATAGGTGAGACTTGAAGAGAGGAAAATAATACTTGGATGGAGATCTTTTGTGCCTAAAGACCAAGGGTTTCAGGAGTAAGGGCTGTAGCCTGCCTGTCTGCTGTCAAGAAAATATGTCTTGATTGGAAAGGAAAGCATGCACTTAGCCAGCATTCCAAAAAGCCAAGGTAAGCAGGAGAGAAAACAGAAAGAAAACAGAAAAAACTACTAACAACAAATACATGCTTAGAAAGGAAAGAGTAAGCAACTCTCTGCTTGGCTAGTAAATGACCTCCCAACACAACCCTTTTAGTTTCTATGATGCATGTTTTTCATGTTCCCTCTGCTTTTCACATGATGCTTGACTCCATTTCTCTAGGTTTACAGGAGCCAAGTTACAAATTGATATGGTAAAAGGCAAGACAAGAGGTGTGACTTGCAACAGCCTTTGTAGGAAGCAAATTGGCACCTAAATTACAGTATTTGCATATTACAGTTAAAAAGAGAACTCAATTACTTGCTAAAGCAGGACACATTTGCTATCTTTTAAAACACAAGTTCTGCTTCCCTGACCTGCCTACATTTCACCTCTGAGAAGCTGAGAAAAACTCTTCTGTCAAGACAAAATGGATGTCCTTATGCAAAAGCCCCAAGTTAGCTCCTTGTACCAATTTTCTGATATCCACAACTCCACATTTGCCATTTACACTTTGGAAGATGAGGGATCCACTGCCTTCTAAGAAAAGCTTTTGTGAAATTATCATCCTGCCTCCCACCATCAACACTGTAATATAGAAAATTAGTTTGTAATTGAATTCTTCTTATCATAGTTAGAGGGACTTTCAGTACTTGCAATTTTTCTTCCCTATAAGATATTTATAATGTGGTTATCTGTTCTTCTTGAGTTTGTCAGACTAAGTTCTTTAAGCTGCAGAACAAGCTTTCTCCAGACACTAGCTTGCTGGGGAGTTTTTGCTTTCCTTTTTTTTTTTTTCTATCTTTTGAAAATGTTTATACCAACACAGGATGCCTTATACTGTTGTCTCCATCATCACCCTGGTCTGGCCCTCTCAGGCATATGCCTAAGATTTGGTTTTAGACTTTTCTCCACAGCACTACATACATAGCTCATCTGTCAATTCCTGCCTCCTATGACCCCCTAAAATCTTTATTAATCACTGCTTTCCAGATATTTCCACTATGTAAGTTTCATTCATATATATGGAGATAGGAAGGGCTAAAACACCTGTGATAAATGATGCTGTGCTAAGCCTCTTGCATCATTAGTTCCAGCACTGAAACACGACAGAGAAAAAGTCACCCAACCCAGAGACACAGACAAAAAAAGGAACTGGTAGAAAGAGGCTCCCTGCCTTTTCCTGACTTTCTGTCTTTCCAGAAAGGTAGAAAGAGGTCCTCAGCAGCCTCAGACTGTCAATTGCTCCAATGCTCGGTTAGCAATGACTTTTGCAATATTTAACATTTTCCTTATAGACTAAAGTCTGATTCTTCATTAACTTTTAAAAGAAAAAAAATTAAAGCATGTATTCTGTCTTCATCTTTAAAGAAAATACTTGAAAGTATGACCATTGGGTTACATTGAAATAACAAAAACCTATGCAGAATGCCAGAACAAAGAATCCCACATTGTTTTGGATTTTCTTCATCTTGCAATTTTTAGGCAAATTTCCTGACAAGAAAGGAGGAGGAATGGGGCTGTCAGTACTGTATTCAATGAGTATAATTACACTGAATTAGTGCTAAGAGAGGGAAAAATACTATTCCACAGAGTTAATATAAAGTGGGCTTTCATGTACATACAAACCCACAAGGAGCAAGCTACTGCCTGCTGAGACCTATTTGAGAGCCAAGGGATTGATCAGACTGGGCCAGTCTTGCCTGAGAGAAAAGCTGCAGTTGTGAATTACTGTAAAGCAGCATTCACATGATTGATGGGTTTACCCCCCCACCACATTTGTTTCAAAGATCCATTTTGTAGTCTGTGGCAACGGTGTGAATCAGCCACACTCACAATGGCTGGCTGGATTTTGCAAGACCGATCCAAGGTCCTGGAGTTCGATGAAGCTTTTATTTTATGCGGTCGTGTGACTGGAAAATGGGAAAGGGATGCTATTTAACACCCAAGCTACTGAGGAGCACCAGAACATCAACCTCCTCAAAGAGTCTGCAAACTCTCTGCCGTCAGACCAGCCAGCTCATGCCTGGGGAAGGAGCCCTGGCTGTGATTTCCGTTGCAGTCTGATACTGCACCCACTTGTCCTTATATTTCAGGGACCATAAGGTGGATTTATTTCATCTCTTGTCTTCTTAACCCAATATGTTTTCAGCAATAGGGGTTTTTTTCTCCTTTTTCCCAGTGAAGGGCAAGAGAAAACCTGAACTCTGTATCCAAGTAAAAGATCCAGAGACTCCACACAATTTGTGATGGGATTTCTCCTCAAGACTCAGGCACTGTGAATTAAAAGTACAGTATTTTCACGACTATGAGGCGCACTGGATTATAAGGCGCACTTCTGAGTTTCGATCAAAATTTTAGTCAAAAGGGTGTGCCTTACAGTTGTGAAATTACTCTAGTTAGGATAGCAGAGAGAGTGGGAGAGAACAATCATGCATGGACCCAGATCAGGACAGCTATTTAAAATGTCCTAAAATCTTTTGAATGGACAGTATGACACAAGAAGGTGGAATTTTATCAAAGTCCAATCACAGTCCTGACTGTCCCACAGAATCCCAGAAACTGATTTTTCAGCCAGGAATAAATAAATGTGTCAACTGCAAACTGCTCTGGACTTCTCTCAATTCCCTGGAAGGTACTACATACATGAATAACATTCTGTTTTCCTTTATGTGGCAGATACATTGCTTAAAAGAGAGGAAAAGAAACCCTCAGAAAAAAAACCCCAAATAATAGCAATAAATGCTATTAACTACACCAAGTTTGCTGCACACAAGCAACATGTAATCTTCCTACACACAGCTCTGCCAAAGCATTTCACATTGCATCATTTCATTTCTCTTGCCCTGGTCTTCCATAGAAACAAGTCATCCTACAGCACTTCCTCTGTATTCATAGTCCTGTTCTAGCTACAAGGATGGGGAAAAAAAACAACAAAAAAAAGCATTGCTACTACAGTCCTTGGTGTCCCTGCACTCAACTATTTATTAATCACTACCTGCAGCACCCACTTCTCCTCATCATGTGGGAGCCACACCATTCCAACAGCTGTCCCAAGCCTGGCCCTAGAAAGAGGGTCTAAGAGCACAACAATCCAGCTCATTTTCCAATCAATGTTAGGCCTGGGAGCTTCCCAGCATGTCCCCTCTACATTTGTCATAGCACCAAAAGCATCAAAGTCCTCTCCTCAGGCTTAGAGCACTCTGCAATCACAATCCTCTTTGGTCTTTTCTTGGAGACCATCTTCATCTGCCTTTACAGCTATGTTCCAGGAATCACAAAATCAAATGTTTTGAGAGGTCTCTGCCTCTTCAGGAGCCTCCTCAGCTCCAAACCAGCCCAGCTTCCAAAGAGGCAGATGCTGAAGTTGCACCAAATGGGGTCAAGCATATTTTAGCCACTACGCACAACCCTCACTTGGAAATTCTCACACCAAAACTTGTCATAACTGAAAGCACACAGTAACTAGGTTAGTCCGTGTGACCAAACCAGCCATAGAAACCACAGTTAGAGCTCAGTTGTCCTAGAGTGACTGGGGTAAAAGATGAACACTCAGCATTCTTGGCAGCAAATAGAAACTGCTCCCAGACAGCCTCCTGCTACCATACATTTCCAAATTTTGTATGTGCACATTTTATTAACCTCAAAGGCCAGTGTGTTCCATTTTACAGTTAAAAACTCTCAATTGCAGACAAACTGATTTATCCCAACTTTTCCTGATCTTGATTGCTGATTTGCCTGTTATAAACACATCCTGTGTGCTCCACAGGAAGGGAAGGGAATGGGATCAATGTAAAGTTTCTCTGGGACCTCACAGAGCTGCTGGAAGCCAGCAAAGCCAACCATAAGACAATGTCATGGATGCTGCATGAGCTGTGGTGAACACCAGAGGAGCAGAGAGCGCACGACTGTTGTGTTAACAGGGACACCAAATCCCACAGAACAACCCCACCTGACCAAGCTGAAGGTTCACTCCAGCCCCACGAGGCTGGCAGTTTCTACCTGTCATGACAAAAAAATTCCCACTGAACTGTGATCAGCACGTTTAAATTCTTCCCTCCCCCACAAATCCCCTAACCATGCAGCCCAGTGCAGTGGCATTAGCAGCTGGATGTCAAACACAGGTGTGCTATTAAGAAAGGTCAACTTTTTTCATTTCCAAAGCCTTTGCACAGTGGAGCTCCATTCAAACCAGGCATGTTTCTCCTCAGCTTCCACCTAAACAATGATTGACTTTAAATAAAGCCTTCTTGTCACCTCTTCATTTGCCACACTCAGAGGTATGGTAGGCAAATGTTCTAAAAGCTCCACCTTTAGAAGCAAGGGGTTATCTGCAACCTCTGCTGGCTTCTGTCACTCCTGGTGCTGTGTGTGTCACAGCAAAACCTGTAACACATTTAGTGACTCACATGATGACAAGGAACACTAAGCCCTTGTGCCCAGGCACAGCGCCCTCCATAAAAGCCACTTGAGCTCACCAGGATTAGGAATGAGCTCTTTCTTAAGTCTGGCCCAATCCAGTTAACAGACTTATATGGAAATGCTGAGGGACAGGGCTGATAAGTGGCAGTGCACCTAACTTGCACACACCAGTTTGCTAAAAAGGAAGAACAGGTCAGTGCTGCCTAGCTCAGGCTCACAATTGCCTCTTTACTCTACATTTATTCCTTTACAGATGCTTTTCTCTCAAGGTATGAATTTAAAATGGCTTGGGATTACAAATCACTGTTATAAATCTTGTTCCAGTAGCACAAAGAAAGAAAACCAACTGTTAAAGACAAGCCCATTTCATACTTCCTGATCAAATAGCCTTTCCTTCCTGCTCTTGGCATATGTTTGTGTAAGTTGATTTTCTTCTGCTAAAAAGATGCTGGCATGCATCTAAGCAGAAAAAAAAAAAATATGCACAGAGATGTTTTGAGACTGCTTGTTGTGACATCAGCTAATGATAAAACACTATTGTCCCATCTCTCTCATTCCATCTGTGCACAGGAATGCAACCTGGGAAAAGGGTTGCCCATGACTTTCTGCAAGAAAAGGAGCAAGAACAGCCCTGCCCTCCCCATCACTGTTGAGCTTACAGGACAACTCCAAAATGAAGGCTGAAACAAAAAAAGAGTTGTTTTAGGATTCCACACTTTAATGTTAAAGTACTGACAACCTCAACTTACTAAGACTTGATCTTCCATAATAGAAATCCAACAGGGGAAAAAGAGGGGAGAATAAACATCAATTTTTCAAATAATATAAATAATTCTAGGAGTAAAATAAGAAGCATTTTAGAAGTATAAGCGCTACTATGAGAAGTTAATACTAAAATAATTACATGTGAGGTGCATGGAGACTAAGTCAGCATCAGATAAACTGAGCACAGTCAGACATAAGGGGAAAAGGGTGGTTTGCACAGGATATTTCACTTCTGACAATATATTTGTTTTCAAATAGTTATGCAATTACATGCAATTACCACAGCTGAAAAACATCAGGGCAACATATTAGATGCAATTTGTTCATATTTCTAATATCACAAACAGCTTCCTGGAGCACAGTTCGCCCAGGTGTTTATAAAAAAAAAAAAAACAAAACAAAATACCCTCCCCCCTTCCCCCCAACAAGGCAGGAGCACAAAAATTGTTGTTATATACAGCCATTCTAAATCACAATGACCCTATATACATATATACATTTACTTTTACATATACATTTAGTTACTTTGATGGACCTTCAGATACTTTGGATCAGGCTTTTAGTTAAAATGCTTAGAGGGATTTCTTCTAAAAGGCAAAAACATACAATATTGCACACATAGCAGCTAAGGAAGAAGAAGTAGTCAGAGGGATGACTCAGGCTTTCCTGGCAGGGAGGTACAGTAGGTGAGAGTTTCCAGCTAGAAATTTTGAGCTACAGTTTTGAGGATGATAATATACAAGCCTCCAACTCATCGATTTGAAATAGCTGGTGATCAAATTATGATGTTACCATTTTCTATAAGGGTGAAAGTGTGATAATTTTTATCAATGATTTCTTGTCAGTGTAACCAGCTCACATGGTGGCAGTTAGTTTGAAGATTGCAGAAGGAAAATCTACAATGAGTAAGTCCCAAACAATGAAAAATAAGGGATTAGGGCTGCTTCTAGACTTATTTCCAAAGTGAGTGACAGCTCAGACATATTTCTACAGGATGTAAACACAGATCTCTCACAGTCATTCGAAATCTTCACACCACAGTTACCACCTGATTATGGGAGTGTGACTGGGAGGTCATTGTCGGTGCTAAGAGAACCAGGTTCTAAAAATTACAGAATCTGGGAGTCACTTCTTTCTCTTCCCTAAGAGCAGTTCTTTCAAAAAACATGCTAAGAATGAGCACAGATATTCTGAAATTATGCCAAAGTGCAATCACTGATGATATTTCTGGTCACTCAGGAAAAAAAAAAAAAAAGAAAATTACTTCACAAATGTTGTTTAAGAATTTATTCACTCACAGAATATCTTTAAGAGAAAGAAAATGGAAATGCAGCCCAAGTGAAACTAATAGAAGAGAACAACTTTGGCAGGTGAGATGTAAAACAGAGATTAAGAGGTCCAAGAGCAAGGCCAAAGAACAAGGAAGCAAATGCGTAGTGACAAGTAATAAGGCATTCCTTAAGCACATGGGAGACTGGAACCCCAGAAGAGCTGGTGGGGTCTGCAGACTCTCCTGATGCAAAGTCACTGAGGGCAGAGAGAGAGATTGCACAGCAGTTAAATGGCTCCCCTGCTTCAGTTTTCAGAGAAGGGAGATGCATGCCCTAAGGTTATACAAGTAAAGAATTGGAGGCAGAACTGCCAGACAGAGTTAGAGGAAATAAAATAAAGCAAATAAATTTAAAAAAGAAACTACTTTGAGAAATTTGATTGCATTAACTGCATTTCCAGAGCTGAAAAAAGTCAGTTCAAGTGTAAACCAGCTGAAATAGGAACCCCACAAACTAGCAAAGTCTAGAAAAGCACATTTTTCACAATGATAAATCAACCTACAAACAGCAACTCACTAACCTACAAAAAGGCTTTAAAAACATCCTGGCAGTTTTTCACTAGATGTAAATTGTTGAGATTTTCAAAGACTTTGTTAGGAGAGCTTTGTCATCTTGGGACAAAACGAAAGGTCCTGTCACTCTTTCAATATTGGCCAAGGAACAGAGACTCTGAAGATAAGAATAATATTTTTTTCATACAAAAGGGAGATGTTTTAGCAGCTGAAGTCCTGTCTAGGATCATCATTGCAGAAGGTATTTGTGAAGCATCTGAAAGAAGAAAGGAAAACAAGGCCACAAAACATGCTGCCCATATAATGTGGCATAACCAAGAGTATGGGGGTCTTTGTCCTCACAACTACCCAGGCAACTGGACAACAAAAATTCACCACAGACATATTGTCTAATGGGAAAAAAAACCCAACAAATAAAGAAAAAATATATTTATCTGCTTCCATACCACTATACACTAGTGACTACTGGAATAACTTACAGACATCAAAAAAATTCTGGAGACAGATGATGTCACATCCCTGTGCTTAGCAAAAGAGTAATTTCAGAGTAGACTTTGACTGTGGAAATTAAAATTATAGTATGCTGAGTTAAATTTCAGCCAAATGCAATTGCTAGAATGAGGGCATGAATTGTGAGCACACTTAGAATTAAAAAAACTGAAATATTCTATTTATTTATACCTAGGCATGGAGCTGTAAAAGCCTACTGAAAATGAGAAATATGAGAGAATGTGTAATATTTATGAAAGGTGACCTACTGCACTATTTAAATAAAAGAAAGATTAAACCAAAGACAGGCTGAGGTTATGAAAATAAGGGCATTATAGACATATGAATTCAAGATTAAGATTCAGGAAACCTCAGCTATTCAGAGTAATGAAAATACATCTTCAAAACCAAAAGAGATTGCTTGTGGCTTATCTGCATGAGGAAAACCCCTTACAGGCCTGTCCACTTTTAAAGCTAAGGAAGATGAACGCCATCTGCAGAGTTTTAAGGAATCCACATAAGCCTGGTTTTACAGAAATCAACCCATGCTCTTCCATTCACTTTCACATCTTTTACAATTGGACTGAAGATAGTGGCCCATGCCTTGGGAAAAGCTAGGCCTAATTCACAGGCTGACCCAGCTGCTGCTACAGAAGCATTTTCTGCCTTCAATGGTTTAGCTCTGCAAGGCAGCAAAGCTGGGACCATCCAGGAATCTGAGCAAGGACACCAGAGTTCACCTGGGATCAGCAACTGCAGCTTGGAGGTTTTGCTACTCCAAAAAGTATTTAGGCCTAGAACATATTTTTTTTTTAACCTGAAGGAATAGAAGACAGATATAAATGAGATTTAGAAAAAGTCCCTTTCATTCCATATCAATCACACTTTGCATCAGGCAGTGAAAACCAAGCTTATTCTCTGCTAAGAGCACTGATCAAAGGCTAAAATGTTTTTTGCAGCAGAAGTTATGATTATATGGGCAGAATAAAAAGAAAAAAAATCAAAACAGCATGAAAAGGACATGCACAAGTTTGGGGGGGAAAAATGAAATAAAACTTTTATTTTTGTTCAATTTTATAATAATAGTAGTAATAATTGCAAATAACAATTGAAAATTATTTCAACTGTTCACAATTATTTTGTAAATAGACAATTTTATGAAAAATTATAATTATAGCAACTCTTTAAAATGTTTGCCAAAACTACACTTAGATTCTAATTCTCAAAGGTATGCTTTGAAGAAAATTGTAAATGGACCAGGAAAGGATAAACTTGATAAAATGCTACTTGTTGCCCACTGCTGTATTCCTCAGCACTTTTTTCTGACACATCATGATCATAAAAATGCCTGAATGAAGATCACGAGCTGGACATGACAGGGCACCATGAAGAGCTTGCTGTACCCTACATATGAGATAGACATATTGGCTAAGTTCTTGTTTCCATTCTCTCAATGCTCATTAAGTGCTGGAAGCATTCAGATGCAAACTAAAATTCCACTGACCTGGAATCATGGATTCAATAACTCCAAAAATTTCATTTCAATAAGCCTCAGATGAAATAGTTCAACCTCAATTTTTCTAGACTTAAGACAGATAATTTACACTTCACAGACATCTGCTTTGAGTTTTTTGTTTGTTGTAGTTTAAATAAGATAAGAAATTCCCACCCACAATTACGTGAGAAATCTCAGTTGGTAAAATCCCAAATGGAATCAGAGACTTATTCACATGCTGGAAGTGTCAACGCATAAAAATGTGAACTTGTCATTTACAGTACATGTTGCACAATTGGCAAGTCTAAAGTTATCTAACACATGTTTGCTATGCATCCCTAAATTTTTTTAAGTTCCTCCAAGCAGAGACTTGCTTTTGGTGTGTGTGTGTAAAGCATGATGTCAGGGCAAAGTGGCTACACATCTCTCTCTTTTCCTCTCTAAAAGCACACACCTGCCATACCCACTCATCCTATGGTTGTGGTTAGCACAGGAAAGAGGGGCTCTTATTTAAAGGACTTTCAGACATAGTCATAAATAATTCAATCTAAAATATAGTACATAGCAATTGAATGAACAAAGTAGATGCTGTAAGATGCCACTTTTATTTTTTAAGTCCTTTTCTTGAGTGTTATTATTCAACCTACTGCTATTCTCAAAAACTCTCAACCTTTGGGGAAAACAGTAAGAAGGTGCTGTATTTGGGCACAGAGGAGCAGCCAAAGAAAGGCCAGGACCATGTAGGACACCAAAGTAACAGGAGGTGCTTGTAAATGCTAACTCAGTTGCAAAATACTGGAAGTGCCTGTAAATATTTTTCAGTTCTTCCAAAATAACTTTTCTGGTTCAATATTATGAGTAAAAACAGGAAGCTCCCACACTTCTCCCATTCCCCATCCCCTTTTGAACTTTGGATTTTTTTCCATCAAATATGGCCAATTTTGCAGGTAGTTATGAACAGAGAGAGAAATTGTTCCCCTGTCTCCTGCATTTCTGATTTCAGCCAACTTTACAAAACATTTCAGATGTTAAACCCAGAATATTTCTCCCTTCAGAGACAAAACCAGGGGTTGATCCCAGTGGGAAGATGGCAGCCTCATCAGGATAAACTCAGAACCTTCACAGCACCAGCTTGTCATTCAGGGACAGGTTTGGCCAGGGGTTATGCACAGCCCAGACTCTCTGCCTTGGAAGGGTATGGTCATTAACATGGGCTAACAAGCAGTTTACATCAGAAAGTGGAAGAGATACCCAGTTCATCATTAGCTTGACTTTACAACCAAAAAAA
>PYHW01009542.1:1462255-1482698 GCA_013186435.1 Turdus rufiventris | reverse complement strand
AAAAAAAAAAAAAAAAAAAAAAAAAAAAAAAAAAAAAAAAAAAAAAAACACAACAAAAAAAACCACACACAAAAAAAACCCCAAACATACAGGAGCAGCTCATGCTTAAACAGGTGTCCAGAAATGTACCAAGTGAAGCTGTCAAAGGCCCCACATTAAATATATTGCTATAAAACTTATCACCAGAGCTTTCATCCCCACCCCACTCACAAAGGGCATGGACCTTATAAATGAGGTTTTCATGATCAAGCAAAGATTTCACATGTACTTTTACATTTACTTTGTCTAAGTAAATCCCACTGTTCTCAGTGAGGCAACTCAGAGCCCACAAAGATGTTCCAACAACATATGAGACAAGAAAAAGATTATAGCTCAAACTAGAAGTGATGGAAAGAAGAGAGTGGCACCTCTTACAACACATGCACCTTTAATCCCAATAACCACTCTATATTAATGAGCCCAAAATATAAACTAAAAGCATTTAATGACAGGCTCTTGAGCTAAAAAAAATCATGAAGGGAGTGGGTCCTGCCTTTTCTTCTTTGCCACACTATAAATACAGTTTCCAATGGTATTTGCAAGCACAGCAAAGACTAGATTCAATGCAGACACCCCTGCTTAGACAGCCCATAATCACTGCAGCTCCTTGCAAATCCTCTGCTGGTAGATGGTCTATTTGGGATTAGTACTAGAAATAAAATGAGAGCAGCCTCCAAGCTCCTCTGAACTCTGCAGATCTCTAGTCAAATTGGCCAGAGGATCATCATACCATAACTGGTTGCCACATGGGTTTCTGATTTGGTTTGTGGGGGTTTTTGGTTTTGTTTGGGGTTTTATTTATTTTTGTCCTTCTGCTGCATAAATAAGCCTAGAAGAGGAGGAGGCCCAGAGCATGGAACAAGTATGCTAATGCCGTATCTTACCAACTGCCATGCCAACAGCAATGACACACACGCCTGCTCACACACTCCTGCCAAATAATCACTTAAGCAAACATCAACTACAGAGATTAGCAAAAGCATCTGACAACGCGCAAATCGGACAAGAAGCACAGGCTGAAGGGACAGCTTAGCAAAGTGAGGATTTAGTAAGTGAAATTACATGAAGTTCCTGAATCAAAGCTTGCAGCATTTTTGGAAGACTGCTGAAAATCCTATCTGTTGGCTAGTAGATTTTTTCCATCCACCCGTCCCTACTGCGTATCAGCTGCAGCCAGACAGGTTTCTAATAAAAGCAAGTGACTCTTGTACAAAGGAAAACAGCTTTCTGGCCTCTGGGAAGGCAGCAATCCAAGCAACCAACCAGGTACTCAGGTGGCATAAGCTATTGGGAAGCAACAACAGCATCTCAGGGGCTTTTCAGCACCAAAAAGCAAGATAAATCCCTACAGTATAACATTGGTTTTCCAGGTGAAACCATCCTAGGCAGAAAAAGTGTAGCATTTGGGCTATGAGAGCAGGAAAAGGATATAGCAACAAAGTTCCTTCTTGCAGAAGAGTATCAAAAGCCCTTTATTTAAAGAACCACTACACTTTTATAGACCAGTCCGTGGAACTAAGGATAGATATGATCTCATTGGTGCAAGGAAGGTAACACCCCTTGTAAACATGCTTTCATGAAGAATTCACATCTCTCATGCATGCAACAGGTGCTTAATCATTGTTATAATTCTTTCTCTCATGTTTTCCTTGAGTAGTCTGAGAAAAATCCAAGACTGCTTCCCTGGCTTCCAGCAGTATGAAATGACAAAAAAGAGCTTCAGATTATTTTTGTTTAATGTGATGGGGTGGGGAGGCTACTTTTAAACATGTAACAATGAGTTTTTATACCAGATTTAAGGCAGAGTATCAGAGCAATCTTATCTCTAATTTACTAAAAGGCTTCAGTCCAAAGGTGCTTTCAATGAAATTTTGCAGAAAGAAGCACAAGAGTCACAATCATTTAGCAGCATTATAGCACATTCGTGTCTCATTTTGAAGAATTTGTTACTCAAACAAAGGAGGAGGTACTCTTTCTAAATCTTAGACTGAATTATATATTCCTTATTCTGATTGAGCTCTTGCTGCAGCATCAACTTTGCCTGAATAATGTTTGGAGGATATGTGCCTGGTTAAATATTAATCTCTTCTAGACAGGAAGAATATGATTTCTAGTGAACTGAAAAAGAACTAAATACTGGAATGGAAGAAGCTTGGTTGTCTGAAAGCAAGCTGTGACTTTGTAGCCCCATTGCACAGACTGCTGTCTTTCTACCAAGGCTGTTTCCAAATCCCTTCTTATCTTACTTTCGAAGAAAACAAAACTTTCTTAAGAGATCCATCCCTTGACATCTGACAAAGTGCCTAAATGAGCATTAGAGAAATGTTAAAACGGGCATTTTAAGACAATGTCACTCTTCCCACTGTTGCTCACATGCCATAAACCCGCTTAAAAAAAAAATTTAAAAAAAAAATAAAGAAAAAAGACAGAACTAAAATAGTTATCTTCAAAAACAAAGCTTTTGATACAACAAATACCCTTACTCAAGGTATCAAGCACATTTTGGATGCTCCTATCACAGAAGAAAAGATGCTACAGACTGTGAGCCTTCTGTTGTTGGCTACAGATGGGTGCATATATTTGCACTGCTACTAAGGCTCCCTTGCACTTCAAGATACATGATGTGTGAGGAGTAGAGCTAAAAAAATAAATATATACATAAATGAATCTGTTGTTCCAGTGATCCAGTAGAAACAAGGAAGCTTTAAATGCAAGAGTCATATCATCTTTAGTTGCTTTTGAAACTAATGCCACTGTTTGCATGGCTCTGAGGACAAAAACAAACCAANAAAAAAAAAAAAAAAAAAAAAAAAGAGAGAACAATACAAGTTTTGTGCCTGATATCCACTGGAACTGAATCTGAGAAATTAATTCAGTTATTTTTGTGCAGGGACACTTCAGCTTCCACAGATACATATATATTTACTGTTTGTGTCAATGCACAAGGAATTCCTGTGTACTCATGGAGTCAAATTATCTGCTTTTTTCCTTTTTAATATTTAGGGACAGAAAAGGCAGCATGTAGCTGCAATTAGCAAAGTCAGATGATGAAGATGACTGCAAAATTGCCTCTATGCCTTCATGAGCTCAGAAGATCAAGACCAACTTTGCACCCAAGCCCGAGAAACAGCTTACCTCCACCTCATAGTCCTGTGTCTGTCTCTACCCAGCTGGACCAGCCCCCCCAAAATATCTCAGCATCAGCGCACGTGTATAGATGAGGCTTTGAAAAGGAAAGCAAAGCCCGTCCTGCCTCATCTTCCCTCCCAATCCCTCTGTCTGGTTTTACTCTTGGGAGGAGAATTTTTGTACAGATAGGGAATTCCTCCAAAACCACTGTTTGAAGATGAGAAAAATTCTGTTTCAATAATAAGGATTTAGGCTGGGGTATTAGAGATTTTCCTCTTTTTCTCTTCCCTTCCCATTGCCATTTGATGATTGTTTCATCCACAAGTAAATAGGGGATATTTACAAAGTCCAAACTATGCTGCAACTGTGTAGAAACTAATGAGGATGGAAGATTTTTATAATGCACTTGTGAAACATCTAATGAGCTCTGAAATAGTGCTGGCAGGCCTCAAAGGAGAAAGGCCCAGTTTAAAACTGAACTTTGCAGTTTACTAAAAGGCAGTGTGCTGGAACCCCAAGCGTTATTTACTTTCAAAGACCATATTTATCAGAAAATATCTAGCTCCTCTTCTGCTCTAAAAGCCTTTACCCCTCTGTTGCAGCTGCCATGCAATCAGTGGCACTTGCCAAACAATGTGCTCCTAAGGCCCAAAATAACATATTAATATATTTTTCTTAATGCAATGGAATTGGATTTTGCCTCAGATATAGTTAGCTCAACTCCTCACGTCCAGAGGTAATCCCCATTGAAACCAGAATGTGCCATTCTGGGAAGACTAGGAAGGGCCTTTTGGAGTGGAGGAATGGTGAGGGTGAAAATCCCCCAGCTTTATCAGGAATACACCTTGCTCTTTATTACATTCCCATTCCCCCTTATCATCTCCCATCAAACTGCCTACAGCTATGTTCTCTCAATCTTCAGCCTGAAGGACATGAAAAAGCAGTCTGCAAGACAACTACAGTTTTTCAAAAGTCACTCCCATGCATGTAGACAAGGCAAGAAACAAAAAATAAGAAAATCATTACAGCGCCATTGCGGAAGTTAGAGCCAGATATTTTAAATGGCGCGGTGGTTCTGCTCCTTGGAATAAAAGAAGGTGAGACATATTGGCCAAGAGAGTGTCTAGTCAGCTGCTGACCCTTTCTACCATGGTAAGGTGAAACACTGGTGAAAAAAATGGAGCTGCTTTAATACCAGCACCTGCAACAGGTCCATTTAAGTCTTCAAGTTCTTACTTTTCACTAGGAAAAATCTGTAGGAGCCTGAAAAGTATTGATGAACTCAGCATCACAAGATCAGTTCTGGCAACTCAGAACATGAAAAATATTAAGAAACAAATTCCATACTGAGTGCCAGCTCTTATTTAATGGGTTTGATCAAGCCCATGTTAAAGGTAGTGGGATTTGAAAGTTTCTTCAGTGGATGACCACTTTCTTCAATCTAAAATCCACAGTTTGCAGAGCATATTTAAATTTAAAAATATTCAGTATGGTCTTTATTTAGTGCCTAATACTGCTGACACGAGTAACAAGTAGTCAGCGCCCTGAAATTTAGTGATATGCAGAAGATGTGCCTTTTCTCATCTGGCTTCACTGCTGCTGTGTCAGTCCACAGAGACACCACCACACCATTTCTTACACAATGACTCTGCTCTGTGGGTTACTGTAGTAAAACAAAAACATCCACATTGCAGAAGACATTGCTGGCTCCTCTAATGCCATTTTTCCACAGTGCTTCTGCTGAAGAAACTGATGTCAGACAACTGACTCAAATTTCCCCAAACTCCCCTCAAATACACATTGAGCACTTGACAATGCCCACTTTTCTATTTTCCTCTCCAGGGCTCCATTGGAGAGGACCCTTTGTGCATTCAGAGCAGCACAATGAAGAATGATTTCCAAAGCATTAACTTGGAGCCATTGAGACTTGGATGTTTTCAAAACGACTCTATTGTGCTCAAAGGATTCTAGACTACCCCAGCTACTCTAGAAGAGAGTCTTTTTCCCCTTTTTCAAAACATCCATCCCTTGAGCCATCCCTGGAGTGCATTGTTGGGGCTGATTCCTTAGTGCAGCAAGTTCTATCAGTCAAAGCTTAACAGATACAAATAATATCAGGATATGGATATAAATTAGTGTGACAGACCCTAAATAGTTTTGATGGGTTTAGTAAGTATATATAGCAGCACAGAATGCTATTCCTGCTGTCAGACATCAATATGTAGACAGGAGATTGGGGGCACCATGGAAACTCAGCGACATAAGAGTGGTATTAATTGGATAGAAAATGAGGCTGCAATTTAAGCTTAAGGCTGCCAGCGATGCCAAGAATGGAGAATGACCTCCAGCAGTGAATTTTCAGCATAAGCTCCCTGTGAACAAGCCAGTCCAAGAAGGATAAATCAGGGACAAGCTCACCAGGGATATGGCTCAAGCGAGTGTCAGCTACCCTGAGCAGATGAGAATCACTCTATGTGTGCACGTGTTACAGTGACCTAGTTCGTTCAAAGACAGCATTTTGTATGGTTTATTAGGGAGCCTTGGAACAAAGAGATTTCCTCAATTAAAGTCCTGAAATGTATCCTCTAAATGAAAATGCTTTTGATACACTGATCAGCAAGAGGTTGTAAATATTGTAGCAAAGCGTACATTGTTAAAGAGCAATTCCCACAGAAAAAGCCACAGTTGGGAATGTAGGTAATGAGGGGGTCTGAACAGAGCAGAAGCAATTAGCCATTCCAGCTCCATCCCTAATGCCCTAGTCTTACACTAAAATACTTGTTATACCATAACACTAGATAAATTGTATTTTCCTTGACAAAACAACCCAACATGCACTAACACACAGAAAGAAAAAAAAAATTAAAAAATAGCATGAGTTACGTGAGTGCATTTTCAAAGATCCTGTAAATAATTATTTTTAATTTAATTTTTAATTGTTATCTAAGGAGTCAGGAACAACCATTCCCAGAATGATCAAGAAGGAATAGAGGATATATCAAGGAAGTACCTTGCTGAAGCCACAACTGCTAGAAGTTCACTAAGGAATAATATTCACATTCGTGTCAGAAAGATTAATCTACACAAAACATCCATCAGTAGAGCTGTGTCAGGAATAAGATAAGCCTCCAAAGTGTCCCCAGTGTCAGGCATATGGGATAGCAGCACTATGTTTTGTAACCCTATAGTAAGACAAACCTTCTGCTGGCAAGGATGCATCAGCCACAGACTGCATCTCAAATAACTGGGGAGAGACATCTGGATAATTGAAAAAAGCCTGTTTTTCTTAGGCTTTTCACTATAAATGAATATTTACCATTTTTAAAAGAAGGATTTGTTGCTGGCTTCTCTTTTTCCCCACCCAAGAGCTCGCTTGGGAGTAAAGTCTGTGAGTTTCTATCCTTCAGTTTCACCCAAAGCTTCATACATAAAAAAATACTGAAGAGTTTAGCTTAGCCTGGAGACAGGAGTATATTAAATCTTCACTTTCCTTCTCTTTAGCAAAAATCACTAAATTATGCAGCTGGAATTGGTTTTGCTGCTTTTTGGGGTCAGTTATGGGGGTTGGGGTTGTTTTTGTTTTAGTCTAATGAAGTACCCTCTCCACAAAATTAGAAATTTTCTTTCCTACTGCAAATTAACAATTTTTGTCACAAATACACTGGTTCCTTTTCCCCTTTAAACTATTTATCATAATCAAAAGTTCAGACTTTCGTTTTTGTTTTTTTTTTTTAATTCTTATTCCTTTGCAGGGAGGAAACCAAAATAAATAAAACAAAACAAACACACGGAAACATTAAATTTGTTTCGTAATCAGCTCAGAACACCTAAAACCCCAAGTATTTATTTGCAGCAACTTTTATTTGCCTTCTCTCTCTCTCTCTCTCACCATCCCTTCCCTCCTTCTCCATAACACAGTCAGTTACACGCACATTTTTATTCCTTGTTGAAAATTTGAGCTTTGCTAAATCTCAAAAAAAAAAAAAAAAAAAAAACCAGAGCCTGAAGGAAAAACAAGGAAAGAACATCAACTCAAGAGCTGATGAGCCACAGGTAAAATGTTCCTCTACCATAACACAAGTCATTGCAGGCAAGCAGGATCTAGTTGAAGTACCACTATCCATACCTGCAGGGTTATCACACAGAGGAAGATCTAACGCCAGTCACAAACATTTCCCCAGTGCTCCCAAGAACCAACCACTCTCACAGGTGTTTATCCTAGAAGCCAGCTCCCGAGGGTACCACTTAGTTAAAAGTGCAGTAGATGTTCGTCACCAAGGCAAAGCCACTGGAAGCATGGAAGAGAGGTGCAAATGGAAGATATAAAAGGAGCATATTGTCTCCCCCAGAATGAACACTACCTCTCCCCTATGAAAAGTTGTGCTTTTCAATAGGAGAGAAGAAAGGAAGGTTAGGAGTTAGAAGCACCGAGGTTGGAGACCGTGAAACATTTGCAGAATGACACAAGTTCAACAAAGAGGAAACTGTATCCACCATTGTTAACTCAGATTTTCCCCACCCTGTCCCTCCCGACGAAGGAGATACAAACTAGCAACAGCATTTTTAGATAGATCTATCAGCGCTTGCTAGATTTAGCTGCTTTGCCAGAAGTAAACAAGGGATAAGAAGGCTAAGTCCCAAGAAAAATACCAGCCGAAGCTCTCAGTCTGAAGGCACAATTTAAACTCCCGAGTCTCAGCTCCTGGCACGGGGTACCTGGGACCCGCAGGGGTTTGCCGCTCCGCTGCCCTTTTGTCCTCTGGAAGATGACCTGCCCGGACACTCCTGCCTCCCTTCCCGCCAGGTCACGGGCCAGCCACTGCCACCCCTGTCCCTGTCACCCTGCGCTGGCATTTAAGCGCTCCCAGGCAGCGGAGCACCGCGGCAAAGCTCGGGACCCCTCCTGCTCCTGGGCACTCCCAGACCTCACCCACCCCGCCTACCCCTCGGCCAGGTGTCTCCGGGGACTCAGGTGTCCCCTCAGGTGCACCCCTGTCCCACCCAGCCCCACGGCCCCTCTGGCCGGCCACCCTCCGCGGAGTCCTGCTGGGACAAGTGTCCCGGAGCCACGGCAGGGACAAGGGAAAGCGCTTCCCACTCAGAAGCCGCTATCCCTCGGGCAGACCCCAGAAGAACCCGCTGGGGCAGACCCCGCCGCTGCCTCGAACTTACTTGGGGCAGCACAAAGCTCCTCTCCCGCAGCTGGAAGGGGCGAGCCGCGCTGGTCCGCGCTGAGCTGCGGCTGGTCCTGCCCCTGCGCTTCCCCGCGGAAGGGCTGCCGGCCGCCGCCTCACGCCCGGCTCTCTCTCCCGCCGGAGCCTTCTCGTCGAGATTTTTATACTGGAGGCAGGGATCCACGCTTTGACTCGGCGGAGCCCGGGCTGCGGCGAGGCGGCGAGAGGAGGGAAGGCAGGCGGGCGCCGGGGCAGAGCGAGCGGCCGCGCTGCCCCCTCGTGTGATGCGGAGGGGGCGCGCCCGCCGGGCGGGTCAGCAGCGGGACAGCCTCGCCCCGGGGCTGGGCTGGGCTGGGCTGGGCTGGGCGAGGGCGGGACGGGGCCTCTCCGCTCCGTTCCGCTCCTCTCCTCTCCTCCGCTCCCGGCGCTCGGCTTTGCGCACCCGGGGGAGCCCGGCGGGGAGCTGCTGCAGCGCGGTTCGCCCGACAGCCCCTACCCTTGTTAGCCCCGGCAACTTGTCCTCCTCTTCATCCCCCAGGCAGAGAGAGGCACCGCGCCCTGCAGCCCGGCCGGTGCGGGGCTTCAGCTGCCTTTGCAGGTACCACCGCAGCTTCAACCCTTGGCTATCAGAGCTTGGAGTGCTCTAACTTCGGCCTCGCTGACTTCCAGCTTGTCATTTTGACCACGGGAGCGATAGGCTGGAAATACTGCTAGGGAGTGGGGAAAAAAAAGAAATAAAATAAATAAATAAATAAATAAAACCCCACAGCCAACCCCTTCTTCTTCCCCTGCACCCTGTCCCTAGCTTTTGATTTCGACTTGGCATAAAAGTGCTATGAGAACAACTTTTGCCATGCCATTTCAACACTTCTGGTCATAGCGGTTGCTAGACTTGTATCAGGGCTTTCATTTAGGAGCAGGCTTTTCCAACTTTTAGGTTCATTATATCCACTGAATAAGAGTGCACAGCTTAATTTAAAACTAAGTGGACTTGTTCCAAAATCCAGGCAATTCCTGTGTAATTCCCTCTCCCCAGAGCAAGTATCTGCCTTCTCTTGAAAGACTGGGCCCTTTCACTGCTTAGGTCTCTGGTGGGTTTGCAGCTTGCAGCTCCTGCTCCAGGTTTGCACAGAAATCCAGTTCAGATTCGCCTCCTGTTTCCAGGAGAATGAGCTAAAAAAGTAATTTGTCTGGCATGGTCCGCATTGCATCATCTAACACCTACCATCTGTGACAATGAAATGCACTGTACAGCCAGTCCCAGCGCGGGCAATTGCACTCACCTGGAGTCCTTCTTAGTAAAGTAAACTAACCCTTTCCATCCACACCTTGGCATCTTCTTTTCATCACATAGTTGTGTGTTCAGTCCTGGCACAGCTGCTCAGGATTTGCACCACCATCAGTTTTAATGACAGTGATGTAATTTAAAACAACAATTTTGATTTGCGGTGTAAATGATGGCTTGAGATGGAGAGAATATCCTTTCTAGCAGCTGGGTGAGTGGAAAGGAGCATCAGGAGCATTTCAGAGCATGCAAGGCTGAATGAATGCTTGGTAGTGAGCTTGTACCTTCCTAAGGGCTTCTCAGTCAAATTCTGGTAGCATGGTGCTAAGCACAACAAACATTGAGAGAAAGAAGCTTTCCATCAAAAAACACCTGGTAGTGGTTGACACTTAGCAGATCCAAGAAATTCTCCATACAACCACTATAGCACATTTCAGATGATCAGTCCTTTCTGAGTAACAAAGTAGGAAAGAGAACAATGGCTCTAAGTTCAACTTGATCAAAACCAAAAGAGATTGCATCAGAATGGGCCAAGAGATTTCCTACTATTCTGACAGAAATCTGAGTCTTAGCCAAAACACTGCAAGCATAGCATTTTCATAGAACAGTGGAAACTTTGCAGAAAGCAGCTGCTTTTCACAAAGATGCACATGATAATAGAAGCCTCATTTGGCCTCTAAATTTGGAAGCAATGTCAAGGGTTAATCTTCAACCAAATTTGCTCCTGGATTTTTTCCATACCTAGTTTTTCATGGCTCGGACATTATTTTCCTGAAACTGGGTTTACATGCGGAGAAACTAGTTTTGTGAGGTATTTGACTCAGAATCTCCAAAATAAAACTGCTAACAAGGTTAGCAGAGCTTCTCAGGGGACAGATCATTGTTCGAAGCACCTACGACTGAAAAAGGGAGTCTCTCAGTTTTTGAGTGCCAAAAAAGTAAATGCGTTCTAAAGTTCATATTATTTGTTTCAATGGCACCTTGAGGCTTAACTGAAGTTTCCATTCCATTTCCATTGCATTTCCATTCCACAAGCACTGTACAAATACAGGAAAAACATTCTTTGCTCCAAATCGCTCACTGTGTTGGATATATTCTATATTAATGGAGCATAATATTTGAATTTCTTGACTGAACTTTTGCTATTGAGATAGAACCTGTTAGGACAGAGAAGATGATGAGACAGTCTTGAGAGGACATATGTAACTTCTTTTGCCAAGGAAAGGTCACCAACTATATGTTAATCACAGCCTCAAAGGTGCATGTGGCACTGGTTCCCAGCGAGAAACAGCAATACAGCATGGAGAATAGAGATGGATGGGAAATGAGCTATGACCATTTACTTTGGTAGGGATGTTTTCCTTAATAAAAGGATACTAAGGTTGGAGAAGTTTATCTCCAGATCTTCTCTGCCGTTTGGACTGTCCTGAGTTTTTTTCCTCAGGTAATGACATAATTGCTACATGATCTCTGGAACTGCAGAATAGGCAACATTTATTGTGACATATAGGAAAATCCCTACTGAAAAAATACTTTTCAACTATTACTTCTCTACTCTGAACACAAGGTAACAGAGAAAAGAGACTTTGCTCACAGATTGTGAGGGACAATTATCTTTAAAATCCTTAACATTTGTTTACAGCTGCTGGTTCCACTCTGATCAAAAAAACAGTGGTGAGGAATGGACTGGCAGCTGCAGAAGCCCCGTTTCTGTTTTCATGTATCCTCTTTGCTGCCTGAAGCAAAAATGCACAACCTAATGAGTGAGACAGGTCTGAAATATCTCTTAAAAAGGAAAAGTGAAGGTTAGAGCCAAAACAAGCTGCAAAAGGACCTTTGATTGATGTCACCTGTAAATGGTCTCATAAAGACCCAAAAGTATTAGATCCCGATTAGAATCCCAATCCAATCAGTAAAAATTTGTGACAATTTTGGGAAAAAAAGCTCCCAGGTTTGGATACAGTTTTTGCCAGAATACAGAAAGCACCCCATAATAAATTCTCTTTAATTAGGTGGTTTTTTCCCTTTGAAAAAAAACCAAAGAAAACATAAACACCTAATTTTTTCTTTGAAGCTGGGGGTTTTGTTACTCTTAGGTAATCATTTCACAACCCACTTGAAGGAGATAGCTGAAGTTTCTAACAGCAGTCTGTACTTTTTTTCAAAAAGATGGTCTTGAAATTCTGACTCTAAAGTTCAGAGAGCAAGTCAGAGGACAAGGTTTTATGCTATTTTCTCTCAAGAAGAGCTTCCCTGGTTTTGGTCCCACTGCTGAGTAGATTAGAATGTCAGCTGGAGCTGAACTTGCCTTGTTTGTTTCAGCTCCACCGTAAATATCAATTTCTTTCCCAGCCCTCCCCAGCCATCAACAACAGCAGCTCCAGGAAAATGTAATCTGATTCCAGGAAAGTAGAGAGGAGAGCTCCACAACTATTTAAAGGTTTTTTTTCACCTTTTTCTCCATTGTTGTTCCTGAGCTATTGAGCTGCCAAACCCTGGCAATCAAGTGCCCTGCATCCCAACTCCCACGTTCAGATCAGATTTCCATTAGTGATACTGAATTATTTAGCGGATGCATTGAAGATTGAAATCAACTACTCCTGAGCTGTGTACCCTCTCACTCTATCTTTCATTTCAAGCCTGCACACTAACATCACAGAGACTATCAATCTTATAATTGGAGTAGAAAAATCCACTCAATTCAGAAATAATAATTTGTCCTCACTCTCTAGTATTAAAGTAATCCAGCATATAAAAAATCAGATTTCCCAGATGCGTGTGGAATATGGTGAGAGCATGAACCCAGAAGAGTTATTCTTTCATACACATATGCTAAAAACTGTAGATATTTGAAAACAAAGTCAGTGGACCAGAACTGGATCTTAAGTTCCAGTCACCAAACCATGAGTACATGTCGTAACTTTACACATTTGGCTGACTCTATTTTCTACAAGGAGATTAAATCTCTTCTCAAAATTATTCATGTGGATACATCTGCATGTTGCAGTTTGAAATCCACAAATATAATGTGACACAGCAGGCCTTTCCAGATCCCTAGAATTTAAAAGGCTGCTCTTCATATGTTGGCTTCTCTCACTACTTACTTCTTTTGTTCATGCTGGCAATCCCGGGAATGGAAGTCCTACATAGCAAGGATTTGAAGCCTACTGCATTAATAATAAAATACCTTAGCGATGATGAAAAAAAAATGCTTTGAGCTTTGAGTACATGATCACTTTTTTTTTTTTCATAAACAAACATGGTCATTTCATTCTAGTCTTTCAGTTTAGGGAGAAGTTTAAACCAACAGAAAATAGCATTTTATTATGAAGGCTGAGTAACAGCTACCACTTCTGTTCTGCTTTCTGGGGGTTTGTCACTATGCATCGTAAAATCAAAGCAAAATGCAGAAATAACATGTTTTTTCTTTGAAAAAGAACCAATGAAATCAACATTTTTAATTGAATTCAAACTTATGGCAGAAAATTACTGCACAATTAGAATGCAAATTTCCCTTTCAACTTCTCACAGGAAGAACCTGATTTGTTAATACCTATTTTTTCGCAAGGCACTATGCCCATGTGCCTAAGTATTCTATGAAAGGACTGGCTTTACAAGTAGAGAAGATGGCATTTATAATCCCACCAAATCAGTCCTTGATGCTTCATTAAGGCAATCAGTTGGTATCAGACTCAGTACTAAATAGCTTTGCCCTAGGCACTGGTCTGAAATGGTCAATTTTACTCTTTGCCAAGCTAGCAATAAGAGATTAGAGGCTCTAACTCTATAGTTGGCAAGTGATTAGAAAATTAGAAGTATTCAGATCCTTTCCCTATGAGCTAAATCATGACACACAACATTTCCCAGTTAAAACTATAGTAACAACATTTTGAAATACATAATCACTAACTTTCAATACAATTGTGACTATATAATAAAAAAAATATTTCTTACTATGTTCCCTTTAGGATGAATTGATAGTATTTTGGGGTGCAACCCTTTGCACCCACCATGTGATGCAACCAGTACTACTCAGCTGAACGTATGAACAAAGAAGAAATTCCACTTACCAAAATGTTCTCATGCCTTCTGATCTGTTTGTCAATTTGTAGAGTTCACCTGTGTGATTATAATGATGCTAAACTTCACATTTATAGACAGATATAAGTGGTTTTAACAAGTTTTTCTTATGCACAATCAAATTATGAGCTCTCTTTCTGAGCCACTGCAGAACAGGCAGCTGAATCCTTGATTACCAATCTGAGTGAAATCACTGCAATAGAGGGAATGCTGAGAAAACAATATTGACAAATAATTATCAAGCGTATTCAGAAATACCATTACTGAGAGTTCCTTATAGCTGTTTTTCCCAAGACTCTGCTGGCTTAGTTCACAGTTGAGCTCATCAGCTTTCAGTGGTTACAGTGCAAGCTTGCACATACTAACAGAGAGGTTTTTCTTTGCTTTAGTTAGTAGCAGTCACTGCAGTAAAGGCAAGCGTGCACTGAGACTGACAGCTGTGGAAGTGACAGCAATTCATCCATTAAGTAGGACGTAATAAAATTCAGGCCCTTAAATGGTTGCTTCAGAGGATGATAGGGTTGCAAAGCACTTTAGGAGCTAGCTAAATAGATACATATTTTCACAAGAGAATAAAATAAAAAAGTGAAATTTTATTAAGGTTATGTGGTACTCATTCCCACCTACCATTTCTTTAGAAACAACTGTAGCAAATGTGAAATTTTGGTGATATCCCACGCAGAGATAATGAGAAACCTACACAAAGGTCTGTTGTTAAAAACATAAGAACTGGAGGAAGAACAGCTATAACCTGCACATGTGCAATACCTCATTAGTTAATGTAATGGCCAGGATTTTTGCCCATAAGAACAAAATTAGGTACATCTGTTCTTAACTTACTGGCAATTTCTTGCTTGAGACTTGAGCCAGTTGCATGGCCCTCATAAAGCACAATACATCTTTGACGGAAACTCCTGTGGGATGCTGCTGGCTTCAACGTCAGCTTGATCTAGGTTTTCATGCTCAGGACTTTAACAAAACCTGGCATCATCATTCACAGGCCTAGACCTGGACTGGCTGTTATTAAAAGAAATGCGCACATTAAATCCTTTTAACATCCACATTAAAAATTTCATTCTGATGTCAAATTATGGGGATTACTGTGGGCACTTCTTGCTAAATGATGTGAGTTTTTCCCCAAAAGACTTGGTTTCCAGCATTATGTGATTGCATTAGACATGCAGTTTTCAATAGTAAAAAGTGCAAACATAGGGAAGAAAGCATTGATTCTTTCATTTATGCTTTACAGGAAAATCTCAGAATATAAAACATTGTTTAAAAATCCAGAGTTAATAAAAATTCTCAGAATATGTGTCAAACTCTGTATCATAAACTTCTATATTATAATATATAATATATATAAATGTTTAAAGTTTGGAGTCTTTCTCAGAAGAGTTGGTGGGAGTTTTTACACATTTTTAATTCTTGGAACCATCGGTATAGTGAGAAACACTTGAGAAAATAGCCACACGTTATTCTTTTGGATATTTCGCCTGGTTATATCCAGGGAGTAGAACACATGGGAAGGTATCTTCCCATGCAGAATGATTTCTGACACCACTTAAAAAATCCCAATTTTGACAAATTTGACATTTTAACAAAAACACTACACCTATTGCTTGTAATGATTTTGCTTTTACCATTCATTTCTAAATGAAAATATAGTGGTTTTAAAAGGAGTTAGGTCTGAGCAACGATATTTGGTTCTGCTTAGAAGAGAGGGAACAATCAGGGTAACCCTGTACAGTTCACAGCTCTTTTGGTCATTAGTCTTCTTATTTCTACCAAGAAGTGGATAGGAACAGGGTCTCATCCTATTTTCTAAGATTCCTCGGGTACTTTAAGCCTTTTGAAAATACCACTTTTTTCAGTTATATTTATGAAATGTTTATAACAGAGGAATGCAATCTTATCTAAGGTTCATTTTGTCCTAATTTTAGTATCAATGCCAATTAATTACTACATTATATTATTGATTAAATAATATTCAGAACCTAAGAGGATATATGTACTTGTACTTCAGTAGCAATGTTTTTGCTTTTTCAATTTGCTTTTCAACACTATGTGAGATTCTTCAGAACTTTTTTTACCTCCCCAGGCTATTATTTTTCTAATTATTCTGCCTAAATGTTACAATATTGCAAAATAGACCTTCCCAAACAGTTGAGTTCTGTCTCTCTCTTCAGCATTCATCCCTCTCGCTTTAAATAACCTGCATCCTTCTCTGTCTAAATGATGCTAATATAAGATCTGATTAGAACAGCATAAATTATGCACATCTAGAAATTGCAAGGAGTTGAAAGCAGCAACACCACCAAATTTGTCTTAGGAACTTACAATTAACTGCCTAAAGACAATATAATATTTAATGGAATATTCCCAATTTTAAAAAAAATTTCCATATTTCTGGTACAATTTGCCTATCGACATTTCCTTCATCATATCTTTTCAGGAGGTAGAAAACATGAGTCTTTAACAAGGAGTTCATATGAGTCTGAGACCCTGTATCCCTGTTGCCTGAATTCGTTCTTTACTGACATGTTTTATATTTTGATTAATTTTTTCATTTTTTTCTTTTTTTTTCTGTGTATGTGACATCTGTTTTGTTTCAGCTGTCTGGGATAGGAAATGAAGAGCACTTTCCTAGCTGTGTTGCCTGTCTTCACTCTTGCATCTATGGGTACCATTTATTTTCCAGACGAAATATTGTTTTGGAATGTTGTAAACTGATACTCACTTTATGTTTCAAATTATTCCTACGGTGTTGGTCAAAAAAAATGAAAAACACCTAATTTTGAAGCATAGGTATAGGACCGGGTCACAAATGTAATTCAATGCTCTTTATGTAGTGTTTTTCCCCTGGTTGTTCTGATGATGAAAGAAGTGCTAGGAATCCGTGAACTTGTTTAGCAAGCGTGTTTTTGTGGGTTTATTTATTCACGAAATTGAAAAGTGAAGATGGGTGAAATCCTTGCAGACCTGATCCGGACAGGAAAAAGTCATCCTCCATAGAATCCTGGTTTATTAACAGGGATACCCTTTCTATTAAATCCTAGATGAACACCCACAGCTGGATTCCCCTGCTGCCCCAGGCTAGCTAAGAAACAGATTCATCCTGTAAGGAATGCCCAGATCCCACTGCAGGCACACTACATCTAGGATCTCCTCACTTGGAGCTGTTTCTCACCCATTATTTTCCCCGATAACATGATAAGACAGATGTGTGACTGAGTCTGAAATACTACCCGGTGCTTGGCTGCAAGAATTGTTCTAGGAAGGGAATTCAAGGCAAATTTTGCTCAGCTTATGTTATTAAAGTGAAAAAAACAAACCCAAAACAAATCAGATCAAGTAAATTAATTGGAATTTACACCTTCAGGCTGTAATAACAATGTGTTTATAACTTCAGGATTGCAATTCCTGGGACATCAAGGTATCACCTGAGATATCTCAAAACCATTACTGATTCAAACTTCTCTCTGATTACAAACATTCAAAATTCAAATCCCACCCACTAAGATTATTGAACAGAATTTGAGAGAAGCCAACAATATTGATTTAACATTCAGGTGTTTTTTTATGTGGGATGGTTGAAAAGAGGAAGAGTGTTGGACTTGGAATCTCTTCAAAATGCAGTCCATTTTTTACAGGCTGTCTAAAAAATGAAGATAAATTAAAGAAAATGGAAAGTGATTTCCTGTTACCCTTGTGCAGAATTACTTGACCAACACTGTTAAAATTCTGGCATTCATAGCTGTAAAAGTCATTAACCAAATGACCTCCAGCTTGAAGAGGTCTTGTTTCATACATCTCATCAATACTTGAGACATGGGGCAAGACTGAACTGCAGGTTTTGACTCTCATTCTTGTGCCAAATTTTTCACTATGAACTCGTAAAAGCCTTTGTGTAATTAACATATGAAGGAGATTAAATTAGTCACTTTTGGTCAACGTTTGGGGTTTTTTGGTGTACTTTTTTGTGTTGCTTTTTTTTTTTTTTCTTTAATTAACATTTCAGAACAACACATAAGAACAAGCATAATTGTTTCAAAAAGGTAAGTTTGAAGGATTGAGGCAAATGAAAAAAAGAAGGCTTGGAACAGTAGTTCTGCCTTAAGAATAATTAGTTTTCTTCATTTTTTATTTAAAAACTGTAGCAGAGAGACAGGAACTGGCCCCTCTCTTGCTCGTCCTTCAGCCCATGCATTTTGCCCTCTCCCATCCACGACAAACCATGCTGGCACTGGTTGCTCTTTGTCTTGTGGCTGCACCAGACCTTATCTGATTCCCTTTCTTCATGGTTATTGAAGAAAATGATGGCAAGAAGAGGACTGAAAGACAATGGTCGTAGATACATTTGGCTGACCTGTATCTACACCCTGACACCTCAGTGGGAACCTCCACCTCACACCCTTGTAGCAGTAAGATGAGGAGTCACCTACCTGCTTGTCTGGAAATTCGGTGTGCTTCTTGCAGTCAAACACACTGCTCCTCCATGGCCGTGTTAGGGTAAGTGTGAACACAACTGTACCCTGGTGCAGATAATTTTTAAACCGTTGCATTCAGCACACACTGAGATAAAAATATTTTGTTGCTGTCATTGCTGGCCAGTATAGTGGTGTTTGAACCTGTGGAGTAAGCATTTCTCTCTTTTTCTACTGACTAACAGAGAACACAAGTCTTAGACCAGGCCCTGTAGTGCTTTTTACTGCTACAGTCACATTAAGACAGACAGAAGAAAAATTAAACAAAAAACATTACCATATCTACTGTTTTAGGGGATCAGAATCAGACTTTAGAAATAATGTGACAGGGCTGTAAGCTGTCCCTTCCTTCTCCTCCCAGTTTCCATTTAAAGACCCAACACATTCAAGAAGAACAAATCTGTTTCCTATTTTCTGCACAATAGGGATGCAACTTTTAGCTTCAGGGAGAAAAAAAAAACCAAAAACAAATACAACAACTGGAGGAAGAGTGCATAAGTTCATGAAAGTACCTTCAGCATAAGAAACTGCAGAAACTAGAAAATTCAGTAGGAGACACAGTGCGATAGAATTTGCCAGATGTGAGGTTAACATAGTGGGAGTCAGAGGACTTGCAGGTCTATTTTTTATACCCAGCAGTGATTTCCTGGGTGATTTTGACTAAAGGAGCTTCTCTTTAGCTGTCTGTGGTGTGTTCAGCTCCTGATTCTGAAAATCATACGCATTTTGTGTTTCCACTTGTCAATTCATATTCTTTGTTTCTCATAGCAAGTACTTTTTTCTTTCCTTCTGCTTTTATAAAAATCCAAGGAAAGCCTAAATAATAGTCCTAAACTCAAGGGTCCACCCCTGATAAACCTATCCTAACCCTGAATTTGACCCTGGTTTGAGTGCGAGGCTGGGTCAGATGTCCCCATCAGCATAAATTAGTTTACATTTATATTATACATTTTATATATATGTATAGGTAATATAATTTACACAAATCTGTAATCTAGTGAGGAAGCATAACAAAGAGCTGCAAACAAATCTCATATTTGTTAGGAAAAAAGGGCAGCAGCAACAGGAAGGTTCAATATGCCTGGGTAGGACCAAAGTTCAATCTGAGACAACTAGAGCTGGGCATCACAGTGGAAACAGAAGGGTAATTTCTCACATCACAAAGTTTTGTTTCCTCAAGACACAGGTAGTAAGAAAGAATCTAAAGCAGAGGAACTAACTTTGGCCAATGACAATGAAGTTCCTGAATTATCCACCATTCCCAAGTCCTTGGATATAAGACGTCCATAGAAACACAGAATAATTTTGTTTGGAAAAGACTTTAAGATCAAGTCCAACCATTAACCAAATACTGTCAAGTTCACCGCTAAACCACATCACTAAACACCACATCTACACAGTTTTTAAATACCTCCAGTGGCACTAACTCAACCACATCCCAGAGCAGCCTGCTCCAGCGCTTGTCAACCCTTTTGATGAAGAGACTTTCCTTAATAGCCAAGCTAAACCTCATCTGGCACAACTAAAGGCCATTCCCTAGGTACCATCTCTTGCTTTCAGGCACTTATAGAGAGCAATAAGGTCTCCCATGAGCCTCCTTTTCTCCAGGCTGAACAACCTCAACTCCTACAGCTGCTCCTCTTAACACCCTTGCTCCAGACCCTTCGCCTTACACATACATATGTCCATTTTTACAGATGTCTTTTTTATTGGACGACTGAGTTGAGACATTGAAAAAGGCTGCCATTTAGAAGGAGCTGAAAATCTATATTCTGGAAAGATTAATCTCAGTATTTGTCACTAATAAGAACTAAAAAAACAAGGAGATAATCAGATCCTGTATTACTGGATATTCAAAACTAGAATACAGGAAATTACAGAAACTTAANAAAAAAAAAAAAAAAAAAAAAGAAAGAAAGAAATCTTAAATGAGCAGGTCAGAAAGTATTGGCATCCTAAGTCAAACAGTGCCTCATAATCCTAATTATCCTTTATTCTCTATCCCCCACATAAGCACAAAGGTGCTTCATTTCTGGCAACAGACTGGACCTCTTTCATTATTAAAGGGTGAAGAAAAGACATAGATGATGCCCAGAGCACTGCAACACTGACTTAGCTCTCCCATTAGGAGGTCACTTAGAGATGGGCACTGCAAGTAAAAAATCATCTTGACTGCAAATCCAGTATAAGAATATAAGACTTTCAGGGTGACCTATTGTTGTATCAGGGAAAACCTCAAGCTACAAAAAAAA
>PYHW01009542.1:1346257-1462205 GCA_013186435.1 Turdus rufiventris | reverse complement strand
AAAAAAAAAAAAAAACAAACAAACAAAAAAAAAAACAAAAAAACAAAAAAACACCTTTAAGTGACTACAAAGACTAGCAAGAACTTCTAACAGCAGTGTTTCATGGAGAAAATGCTGGTTATCCAGTGACCCCTCTACTGTGCAATCATCTCATTGAACTGGACACCACTGTTCAAATCTGCCCTTTCACTATATATTTCATAAAAGGCAGAAGGAAGGAGCAAGGAAAAAGAGGGAATAGACAGAATAATAACCCTTTATATTTATATGGAGTCTTGCATCCCATTAGGACGTACCTCAGGGCTGATAGTGAGACCCAAATACTCCTGGAGCTAAGTATGGACTGAGAAAGACCAGAGCTTAGAACATCATCAGCTCTGTCAGCAAAGAAATTTATGAGACATATACATGCATTGACAAAAAGACATAGGTAATCATACCCTGTTTTAAGAAAACACAGTCCTCAGCCTGATGGCTGATTATGTCAGGAGCAAAACCCACAAAATCTAGACACCAAACAGTACTGTGAACCACCTACTCAAGGTCACTCGGGTTGGATGAGCTCTGGGTTCCAAAATACTCAGAACTACATTTTAAATCTTATTCTTTCCTTTTTAAGTTACTTCTTCATTTCTTTATCACCCTTAAAAAAGCCAACCAATAACAACAAAAATAGATTCCGACTACTCTGTGCCCTCCATGTTTTGTGGAGAGTAATAGAAATTCCTCCTGAGCAGGTCTACACCCATCCTTTGGTGAGATGCCTCCTCTTCCCTCTAATTTTAGTAGAAGGCTTCCTTCAAAAGCTGAAACTTCTGTGGCTTCCTGTCAAGGCATTACGTGCTTTGGAGGAAAATGTTTTTCTAACAGTCAATCCTACTGATTTTTGTTAGTTCCCTGATAACAAACTGTTTATAGGAATTAACCAGACAGTACTTCATTCTCCTGGCTTCCTATCATCTACAGGTTGTCCATCTGAATTAACACTCAGCAGCCTACTCCTGTTTTTTATCCATGGGAAACAAACCCTTCATTATTCTGGGTCTTGGAAATCACAGCTCACCTTTAATAGCCCAGAACTGTGTGCCATACTGAACGAGAGCAGCAGAATCCATGTGCTTGACCCACTAATACTTTAACTCCATACTCACGTAACAACAGTTCCTGACAAGCACACGCTCACACATCCCTGGTGCCAATTAAGATTGTGGATAGATGAGGCAGGAGCAGAGAGGGTGCATCTCTGAAGGTTTTCTTGTGCTGCTGTGAACTAATACAGCTGCAAATAGAATTCTCATGTAGCAATATCAAGCCTTGAATGTGATTGAACACTTTAAAATTATGGGACTGCTTCCAATATTTACCTATTTTTAGACTTAACAACCTTGGCAACATGTCTTACAAGCACCACTACCTAGTTTAAAAGGTGCCTTGTTAGGGAGAACCACATTTTAACTGCAGGGAAATACTGAAATCACTTGGCTGCAGTGAAGCTGCAGGGGTTTGGTGGGCAGGGGGAGGAAAAGTTTCAGAGCAAATGATGCCTGTCAGGACTGGGTTTTTTCCTCCCAATAATGGGGTTTTATTGTTTTCATTTTAGTTACATTCCTACTAGGAAAGCCTTAGCATTTTAGAGAAACATTATTACATTTCATATGTATAGAAAGGTTGCATGAAAAAGGGAATTCCTCACTGAAGTATATTAGCCTATGAGATAGATATTTTAATATATATATGTGTGCATATATAGTTATGAATTTCACCAGCTCTATTAAAGAATTTTATAGGGAAAGTTGGCAAGAAACAGCCCTGTGTCAGAAACAGTTAACAGAACTGAAAGGCTGAGTAACAAAGGCAAATTACAATGGATGAGAAAAGAGCAGTTGGACTCTCTTCGCAACTACACACACATGTAAGGCCACACACATTCAAGAATTTGGGGTGCAAACCCAGTAGGATGCAAAGCTGTTTTCTCATTTTTTCAGATGCACCACTGAGCAGCTCTGCCTCGCAGGTGGTGGAACACCTCCAGAGGTTGCTGCGGGGGCAGCCCCGAGCACATCAAAAAACACCTCTTCACCACAGACATTTCCAGGGAGCAGCTGGCAGCCATTTGGTGCAGCTGGTGGCTGTGAAGGACCCCGGAGGAGTCAGTGCTTTGTACCACAGGGCTTGTGGATGTCAAAGCAGTGCTTTGTAGCTGTTCCTTGCTGTGCAGGGTAACTCATGACTAGGCTCCATCCTCGTCCAGCCCCAGCCAGTCCTGCACAGGCAGAACAGTCTGCCTTTTTAGCACTATTCTTATTATTAATAATAATAATCCTAGGCTGAGACAGCAGGAAAAGGGAGCTTAAGACATCCTTTAAAAGATGACAAGCACACAGCTGGCTGCTGGCAACAGCAGTGAGCATCAAAGGGCTTGGAGTGCAGGAGGGAGACAGAAACATGTGTGAGGGAGGTGTTTTGGGGGCAGGCACTGTCCCAGAGAGACAGGACAAAGGAAACACCACAACAATGATTCAGAAATACAGTTTCAGGGTGGGACAGCGGAGGCAGGGGAACTGCTAGGAAATATCGTGGTTACAAAACTTTTGTGTCAGAAATGGCACAGGAACTCTTGAGTGAGGCAGGGAGGGGAGCTGCTGAAGACAGGAAAGTGAGCAATGGCCATGAAATTCTCAAAAATTTTTCAATCAGACACAGCTGGGCAGAAACAAGCAGAGTTTCATTATATGCTCACGGGTTAGTCCTGAGATAATATGGAGGTGAAGCAGAGAATGCACTGGAGGAACTCTTCTGAGATGCATGGATCCTGAGGTGACCTACATACCTACATTACAGACCTGCTGGATCTCTTCTGCATACACTGAATGCTGTGCTGACAATCTGAGATTACTAAGGGACTGAGAAGATATTCCTGGAAATATTAAAGGTATAATTAACTTTTTTCTTTACCGTGAGCTTGAAGATGATTTATCCAGGGGCTTAACACTCCCTTCTCTACACTATCATACACACACATATGCAGAATTTTGACCCCTGGATCCATTTTCTCCACTCCCCCTGACTCTTCACAACTTCCAAGCCACACTTTTCTTTCCACTCTGCCAGAAGCAACAACCCAGCTCTGCTGGCAAATAACACAAAGAAACTCAGCCCAGCCAAGGCATGTGCTTCTTCACTTTTTATTCTGTACATTTCCACACAAGTCACAATACACAAAAAGTGTCCAAAAGGAACAGTAACCAGCTCTTTCACTGCATACATATTACTTCCTTCCCCCAGTTTTAAATCATCTTAGTTGCAACACAGTGATCAAGATACTTTGTATAAATAGGAAATGCAAGAAAATCATGGAAGAAAATACTTTCTTACTTTGTTACAAAATGCCCCTCATCCTCTTGTGTTTCCCCTCACTGATGATTACCTGTGCCTTAATTCTCTGTTAAAGGTATATCCTCCTTTCATGGGTACTGCTGCGTGCCTCAGGTTCCTTTTGCCATCTGTCAGCCTCAAGACGTTCCAGCACATTATGCATGGGGTCAGATAGCATAAAAGAGCCCTTTGAGATGTTATTACAACTCCTGCAACAGATGTGGGTTCAGATAATAGGATATGTACTAATACTGGAACTCTGGATGCCCACAAATGATGGTTAAAAAAGCACATTTGCTATTTGAATTTACTGCTCTGTTCAGGGGGCCAAACACATTTTGGAGTGGTCCAGGTTCTGACCTCAGTCACATCTTGGTTCACAGGGAATGAAGCTGATGCAGAGGAGATCAGAATCTGTCCATTGCCCTTTCTCCACCACCTCCAGGGAGCACCCCTCTATATATAAATATATATATTTAGCCTGATGGAACCTTTCCATCGAGAGTCTGTTCATCACCATCCCACTCCTTCCTAGCCTTGATAACTCCTTTCTTGCCCTCTTCATTTCTGCATGAGAACCTTCCAATTCCTTAAATCTTTGATAACCCTTGTCCTTGTTCTTTACCAATATATTCATCTCCCATTTGCCAGGTGGCCAGGGGGGATGTTAGCATGAAAGGCCAGAGAATCTGTTCTCTCAAATGTTTCTCTCCCTTCCCCAGAAACCCTTTTGCATCAACAAACCAAAGTGGTGATTTCTGGACTCTTAGGCAATATTCTGCCATACTAGCATAATAGCAGAGAGGTGACAGAAAGAATTATTTCTGAGATGGGCACTCCCAAAGGAAACATTCTGTGCTCAATGACAATGGAATAAAGGCGCTCTAAAATTCAGCAAAATACTCTTCTCTGAAGAGAGATAAACCACCTGAATGCTTTCATTGACTTGAAATATTACCTGAGTTACAACTTTTAATACAAGATAGCTCAAATATGGAAGTCAAGCATGAAAAGTGCAAAATAGCTCATTAGAAAACTGTCATTCGCCATCCCTCTTTACTATCTCAATTTCAACCAGTTAAACTAAAAAGCATGGGACAGGGCTCCTCTCACTGTCTCTCAAGAAATGGCTCCAGAAGAAGCAGGATTCTATAGACTAGTAACATTATAAGGCACACTAAAAATAAAAATAACCCACGCCAAACAAAAATAGCTAATATACAGTATATTTTGGGCTTGTAACACAAAGCACCTTACCTGTCTGTGTATGGGGAGGTGATATTATCCCCATTTTACAGATAAGAAAACTGAGGCACAGTAAGGTTAAATGATTTACCCAGAAGGACTCAATGGAAGTGGCAGGAATACCAGCCCAAACATTTGATTTGCTACTTCTGGCCCTATCTCTTGAAACCCCAGTACCTCCAGAAAGAATTTTGATAAATTCTGAAAGCGAACACTTCCCTTATTCTGTGACACAACAGACTTGTTCACTATCATAAGACAGAAACATACCATTAAACCAAGTGATTATATTTTGCATAATCTTCTTAGTTTTGCAACAAAACAACAGGTCAGGTCTTGCTGGAAATAAGTCCTCACTGAGCTAGCTGTGAGAGTCTCATAAACCAAGGTCAGGCTTTACACACGTTGCATTTTCATTAGCACAAAACTGCAGCTTGAGGAGAATTTGTGTCCATAGGAAAAACATGTTTTCCCCCATACCACTGTAGTTTTTCCCAGTGCAAGGCTGCAAAACCATGGCTGTTCTAAAAGCTGTGCAGAAGCAAAGTCGCAATAGCAGTGACACAAAGGCAGGCCTGTAGCAAAATATTCTTCTCACTGACTCAGAGAGGACACTGAAACCTCCACGGACTGCCAGAAGGTTTGTGTGGGAGCTGCAGAACACAAGTCCTCAGCTTTATCATTGGCTAGACTTCCAAAAATCTTTCAAAAGCTTCCTGCTTCCAAAAAGCTGTCTGTATCCAAAATGACTGGCACAGGGTTTGCAACACAAAATAAGATGGGCAGCAGAAAAACAACCTTCATTTCCCACTGTGAAAGCACATTTCACCTTGAGGAGATTTCTACCAAAAAATGTGAGCAGTCATATTCCATCCCATATTCCATCCCCAGAGCACGGCACCCTGGTGTGTCAGTGGCCAAGGCTGGAAGCTTCCAAGTCCATTTTGAAAAGGATTTTAAGTCTTGATTATTCTGTTTTCTATCACAGTTACAGGACACAGAGCACATGTAATGCATGGTGTGAGAACAGCCAGATGGCACCCATTACAAAGGGCATTCTCAGGATGATTGCTCTGGGAAGACACAGGCAGAAATCCCTGTCCTGAGACACCAGGAAGAGAATCACAAGAGCTTGGAAGAGCCCTTAAGAAAGGAAACCAGCTCCTACAGGCTTGCTAATGTCCGTATGCATTTTACACTCTACATGGCACTAGTGGGGTGTTGGGATTAGGTGCCTTCAAAGAGTTGTTACTTTTGCTGGTAAGGTGAGAGATTGATCTTTCTGCACATAAATCATCCCCTGCTTCCCATTTTTCAGCTCTGTGAGGTGCAACAGCAAGGCAGGGAGAGACAAAGCTCCCAGGAGCTGCTTAGTGCTTTGAAGGCTCAGCCACTTCTTTTCTCTCAAAGCTGTTGTGTGATCAAAGGAGGCAGATGGAAGAGAATCACTCTGCAGTGACATGTAAACGGAACAAAAAATCCTGATAAGCCCCTGACATCTCCCTGTGATTTCTGTGACATACATGCTGAGCAGAAAACCGTACAGTAGCAAAGCCAGCCATTTTGCATGAGACACCAACACACACACTCGCTTGCCAGTTGGAAGTGGCTTCTTGCAAGCATAAGTACAGAGCAGTATATTTGCCCGGGTGAAAATTATTTAACAGGAATATCACAAAGGTAAGAAATGTGAGAGTAGACCAAAAAAAAAATATACATAATTTTCATACTGTTATTAAAACTAAGTCTGGAAAGGCTGAAATCGAGCCTTCAGGTATGAAAAACACACCAACTCATTCCTCGTACAGACAGTATCAGCATTCCCTGCCCATGTCTGTACATGGTCAGAGGAGATCCCACCACCTGTGACTGGTCAAGCAGAAGTGTCCCAAGGGTAAGCACATGAGCATGGCCAGTCAAAAAAGGAAGGTAGGATGAGCTAAGGAAAGAAGAGGTGATGAATGATTAACAACTTCCATACAGAAACTCCAAAAGGGAAGGGAAATGAAAGAAAAGCAAAGAGTACTGAAGAATATTTAAAGTACTGAAGAATATTTAAAATGAAATTTAAATAACAGTAGGTTCTATTTCCTTCCTGTTACTAACTGCCAGCAAGATCACTTTTTTCCTCAACTCTGACATGAATGTACTTCTCCCCTCTGCCATTCAAATAAGGTGAGTATTACAACAGTAGAAAGATCACAGACAAAACCCACAACTACGCCCATCTCTATTAAAACAGACACATCAACAGACTTTCCATTCATCAACAGACTTCTCATTCTGATGAAGGGGGAAAAAATGGTTCTGGAAAAGGGCTGATGCAGGGGACAGGAGAAGAAAGACAGCTATTCATTTTGTGACCTACAGCAAACAATTTTTTGATGTAGCATTGTCTCCATTCATTTGGAAGGAAAACTTCCAGCATGGCTGAGGAGCAGGGAGGGGTGTCCTTGCCCACCTTAGGGCTCGTGTCTCACTTCATAAAGCCTCAAGCTTTGCAAACAGAAGGGTGTCCTCCTCCAGACTGTCTGGTGATCTCTATAGGGGTAGGAATGTCTCTTCATCTGGGTGACGTAATTATTGGACACAGTGAGCACCCACCTCAATATTACAATTAGATATATCCAATTATGATACATAATTACTCATTACAGTGTTATACAAGAAGTGGCATTGCAACTCCCTGTCTAGAAAAGAGCAATGCATGTGGAAGCCATTCTGTAGAATTCCCCTTTCTCAGGGTCCAGCTTAACCTTGCTTTTCTAATTTTGTCATCATTCATTTTTTATGTTAATGTCACACAGGAAAATCAGCCCTAGAAAAGTAGGACTGCTCATTAAAGCTGAATTAACCAAGTAGAAATCACCAAGTAGAAATCATCATCAGGCTCAAGAGCTTCTTGAGCTTCTTCTCCATACCTACAAACCTAACTGATTTGTGCAGTTCCTAGACAGGATTTGGATTCTGTAGGAACAGAGATTACCTTCTACCTTTTCTTCACCACGGTTTGAGGAAAAGAGTGGAAATAGATGGTCACTAAGGTAGCTGGAATCAGAAGGCCATTTTCCCCATTAAAAAGATGTGCAACACAAAGAAATGAATTGAATGTGGTTCATGCACTAGGAGTTAGGTAATTGCAGCAGTACTTCAGATTGCCACAGTGCACACTTCACTGAGTTCTGGGTTTCACATCAAGCAGCCCCCCAGACAGGGACTAATTGAAGAGCCAGGTGTGGCACTTCAGCAAAAGGATGCTGGCAAGAGATGAGGCAATTACATATGTAGTATTATATTGCTCAAAGAAATAGTGCTTTATTTCTTGCATTTCAAAATGCTACAGCTTCTATATACTTTGCATATGAATGTTGAGGCTGTTGAAATACTGGTGAACTGTGAAAAACTATTCCCAAATCAGGGTTCTGATTCTAGTGGATGAGGGCAGAAAAATAGAAACAAATTTTTGAAGAAAGCTGGTTTTTGCTTTTTTGGGCAATCACATACCTTTATGTGCCAGTCAAGAGAATTACTGCCTCCTTAGATTCCCCAAATCTCTGACACATAGGAGATCTAAGAGCATAAGCTGACTGCTTTAACAGGGCTTAGCATCAAATTATTTCCTGAAATATAGATGTGTTAATATTGAAACAAATGTTTTTGTTGCAAGGCATCCCCCTGCTCAGATTTTAGAAGTCATGATGTGCTACATCAGAATGAGGGGATTTAAAAATTATCTGCCTGGCATCCCCCACTCTCTGGGTAACTAGATACTTGTAACTAGATACTTGTGTACTGCACAGGTTTTTTGTCTTTTGGGTTGTGGGGGGTTTTTTTGTTTGGATTTTTTTTATTTTTCTTTTTTTAAATCAGTCAGGGAAACAAGAAACTGCAGCTGAGACTGGAATGTGGCACCTTATAAATAAGGCAGGAGACAAGATGCACTCTGATGGCTGAATACAGTAAGGTTATTTAGCTCTAAGCCTGCCTAATCACTGAAGTCAAATGTAATGAATTTACTGGTAGGATCAAGGCCCGAGAGAGGGAATTTTTCCCTTTTGCATAAATGGTACCATACGTGGGCCAGGAAATTCCTTGGCCAAGGTAGGGGGTGTTGCTCCAGTGCACATGTACAGGGGATGAGAAAACACCACTCTGTGGGAAACACACCCTGAGCTCTGGTACCTGCAGAGGGTCTCAGGCAGGCACTCCAGACAAGTCCAGTGCCATGGCAGAACCTGGAGAAAAGTAGCCATGGTCACTTGGAGTAACTTGCAGCACATTACTGAGTTGCTGTTGCAATCAACAGATTTTGGCAGACAGATCATGAAATTTAAGGCTTAACAATGCAGCAACCCATTCCTAAGAAAACCAGTTGTTAAGAAAGCAAAATGAGAAAATGAGTACCACAGTGAGCACTCCAATACTGTGTCCTATGCATCCAGAGAGGCACAGGAATATAAGCTGTTTCCAGGACTGCCGAATGTCCAAAATACTCACATTTGATGCTTCAGACTAATTAGGAAGCAAATAATCCAATGTCACTTTGGCTCAGATTCACTGAGGAAAATAAAGAGAGGAAACAATATCTTATGAATGGAAAAGAATAGGTAAAATGGAGGTCAAAATGTTACTTTCAGAAAGCTTAAAAACAAGTCATATAAAATACTTCTCTATAGATGTTACTTTGGCTCAAAAGAAGCAAAAAGAGGGAGAAAAAAAAAGACACACCTCAAATGGATCAGCACAAGGAACTGCTTTTTTCTTGTAGTACCTAGAGTGCAAGGACAGAATTTCCTCGGGGTTTTTTTTTCAAGGCATTTAAATTTTCAGCATGCCCATACATTTCTTGAGTACCGTTAAACTCACAGAAAATTTGAGGCTACCGTTATATCTTGCCCATTTCATATGCCAGAGACAGATCACAGCAACATGCTTTTGTCATCGTGGAAGGGTCAAGACATAAGCATGTCCCACAGAAGGCATCTGGGATGGCTGAAAGGAAAATAGCCACCTTCTAGATGAATTTGAGTTAGAAACTTTCACTACCATGCCTTTCACCATCACCGCAAAGACAAAGACAAACATGAGCCAAAGATGTAATATTTCGGTAATATTTCATTATGCCATGAAATATAATTGAAACAAACCTCCCACAGCCACACCACCAGAAAAACTATGTGCCCCATCTATTCTTGCACAACAGTACCAGCTCAACAAATACACCTGGGAAGATCAGTGGCAACAAAACATTGGTTTTGTTCTATTTTCTTTGCCTATGGTTCTTCTGTATGACAGTCCTCACATGGCAGGGGACATCTCATGTAGTCTGAATCCAGGTTACAGCACCATGAGTTGAGACTGAGCAATTCTACTGCTGCTGGGGAGAAGCAAGAGTGACAGGTCTCAGTAAAAACGCCTACAGACATCCTAAAGTGCTAAAACACAGATAAGCAAACCACCACGTGAAATGGTGAAAGAGCCACTGGATTCTGACATCTGTTTAGTAACAGGCAAAATTTGCCTTGAATCCCTGTTTTACATAAGCAAAAACTCAGCCTCACATCTCACAGTATTGAGGGATGCCCAGAGAAGTTGTGGATGACCCATCCCTTGAAGTGTTCAAGGTTAGCTTAGATGGAGCTCTGAACAGCCTGGTCTAGTGCAAAGTGTCTCCGTCCATTGCCATTCCATGCTATAATAAATGAAAAATATATGACATCATCATGCCTTGCATAACACATAAAAGATACCTCTAGCATTGAAACATGAAACAATAAGAGTAACTGATGCTATTAAATTACAAAATTAAGTTTATTTTATCAACATTATAAATATTTTCTTTCCCTCAATTTAACTGCAAAACAAGATATTAAAACCAGTACAATAGAACAATTCAGAAGCTCCTCAGTTCTACTGAAAAATGTTCCCTTTGATAACAAATCAAAATGGAAAATGACATTTTGTCAGTCCAGCAACCTCAGTAGCTGAGCATCCCTAGGGACTTCGTCATTCAAATGGCACAATTTCAAGTGTGTTCACGTACATATGCGTGCACCTATATACATGCATACTGATATTTATAAATATACATATATATAGTAATAGACACACATAGACACAACCACTGAACAGATGCTTTTAGTAAATCAAAATGACATGTAATTCATATAGACTCCCAGCTGCACACTGGAATTTGGGCCCTGCCCAGCACAGGCACAATTGTTCTGTACTAATCTAGATCCCAAGTGCTCCAGAGATTCAATACGTATGTGTCGCCTTTAACTGCTGCAGTCTGCCTGCTTCTGGTAATCCCATCACACTTGAAAAGGGTAAGGAATCACCCTGCAGCATCCTCGTCCCAAACTGCCAACAAACTGTGAAGCAATTTCTGATATTCCTTGCCACGCATGAGCCATTGTAGAAAGCAATAGTGTTCTGATACCTACAGATACAAAATATCACCAGTACCTAGTGCATCACATGTGCAGTGCTTTGGGACACCCTGAACGCTAAAGGCACTGCATCCAGTCAGCAGCTGTCCTACCTCCAGTGCTGGGGGCTATTTTCATCATACAGTAGCTGTCTCCTACTGAGCACACAGCACAGGAGCTTCCCAGAGACACAACAGGCTTGCTCCAATCATACCATCGTATTCCAGCCTTCAGTGAAAAATCCAAGCCACACTCTCATGTGCTCCGAGTTCCTCTGAGCAGTCCAAATGGCACAAAATTGCCCAGGAAATCTGCCCATCCTGACAAGCTGCTCCAGAGCCAGCCACAGCTGCAGGCACCTCCACAGGGAACAGCTGACAAGGGGAAGGCAACTGGGGACAGAGGGACCAGAAGCAGGTCCCTGATCATAATCTACATCTGGCCTCTCAAGGCTACCTGTGGTTAAAGCAAGCCTTTACTGCTCCACCTGCTTCATGGGATCAAAGGATCAGGGAGCTGTCACAGGCTGAGTGACCATACTCAGCTTGGCCTCAGCACAGGACAGAGCCAAGCTCCTGCGCTATTGAAACTTTCTCCATTTCTCAGGTCAGCAAAGCAAACCAAAAGATTAAAGTGATGGTAACATAATTCTTATTTTTATCAAATGTATAGAAATATTACAGTAATGTGTTTTCTCACGACTGGGAAATGACACAAGACCTACCATGAAACCACAGTGTGAGGATCTTTCCTTGTGGAAATATCACATACACCAAAACTATATTCTGATTTTTAATTTTAACAGTTGCCAAATGCTTTTCTAATATATATACACACACTTATTCTCTCCACGAGCCACTGGATAATTATCAAGGGAAGTAATTTGGCTTTCATATTTTATTTTTTAAATGAGAAAGGTAAAGACAGAAAATAAGACAAAATACATTTCATGTTGCCATTGACCTATAGATTACAAATATATATAATTTCCTTCCAGAGGAAGAAATACTAAAGAAATATTTTGCTCATATCAAATTAACTTTTGAAAACAGGAAAAAATTTAAAATATATTATTAGCTCCCCCCTCCCTACCACAACAATCATTCATAGTTAAAAAAAAAAAATTGCATTCATTTGATTTCCTCCACTTCTACCAAAGAAGAAAAACTTATCTGGGTAACAACCTGAGGTATTTTCATGGTTTCAAATTGTATGTAATCCCAACAATCACCATCTATCAGAGAGCTACCCCTAGCAAGGCATGTGAAAACAAACATATTTCAAATCATACAACAAAGCAAAATTCAAAAATGTATTGCAAGAGTTATGCCAAAAGTCAGCCATGAGCATCGGTCTGACAAAGTAGAGGTGGAAGCTCTGCTATTTTGTCAGCTGAGATATCTGCAGCAATTGGAAACCCAACGGTGAAACGTTGTTTATGCGTATTTGTTTGCTTTCTCTTCTTTTATGGTTATAAGACAGAGAACAGATGAGTACAGAAGACAAAGCTAGCGTTGACAGCAGCTAAGCTTTACATTCCAAACTTATTGTGGGTAACAAGGCAAAGAGCTGCTGCTTGTCCTTCTTCGGGGACAGACTCCCCAAAATTTTGTTCCCTTGAAAAATCAGATTTACAGGTTCAGTCAAAGAAGGTTTTCCAATTCCCAATACGATCAGGCTGGCTGCTGATGCTCCAGGTCTCCTTCCTCCCTCTGGCTGTGGTGCAAACAGGACTAGGTCTGTCAGTCAGTCCATCAGAATTCCCTCATCTTGTACAAATCTCTCCCCCATGTAAAACCCATCTTTTTAGAAGTAAAAACCAGCTATCAACATCTAGACAGGCCTGAAACCTGAGAAGAGCTGAATCAGCCATTACACACATAAAAGTGATATGAGAAACCTTCCCAGTGACTTTCTGCTCTGCCACTCAGCATGGTATATCCCATATAACTGCTGTCCATACAAATGCCTGTCTCATGAGGATACCATAACCTATGCCCAGCAATGTGAGGTTGGGTTTCATCACTGCTTGTAAATCTAACTGTACCCCAAACCCTGGGAAACAAGGCAATAAGCAGCATCCTCTCTGAAAGCAAGGAACCTCCATGGTGGCTGAGTACTGACAACACAGCTTCTGAGAGGTTGGCAAGGGAGGGGATGTAGCTGGTAAAAACACTGGATATTTCTTAAGGGCATCCAGAGCTCCTCAAATATTTTGCTACTGCCTGACCATTTGTGAAGACAGCACAGCAATAACAGGTAATATTTAACTGGTGAGAAGTGAGGGGAACAGGAGAATAAAAGCAATGCAGGAAACTGTAAGGATGGAGGAGTTGGGTGGCTTAATGTACCAGTAGGTTTGGATTTTGTTCCCCCACATCCTCTTTACTCTTTCCTTTTTTTTTTTTCTTTTTTTTTTTTTTTTAAATAAATTGTACAGATGAACATGGGAGAAGTTCATGCTACTTGCTGGAAGCAATAAAGGTAAATTTTTGTGGCCTATGGATTCCACAGACCTTTGAGTGTCCCACCTCATCCATCATGGGCTAACTTATGGAACATAACCGTTCCACAGCAAGACTCAGTTGCCCTTAGAAACTGGTGGCATGTCCTCAGGTACTTTCCTTGAGAATGAGAGACACATGGATTTCAACAGTTTCTTCCTCACATGATGCCTGAGTGCTTCAGATGCAGTCTCGAGATTTCCAGGGATCGTCTTGGATATTTCAGACGTCAGACTGCTGTCTCTAGATCCTCGTGGGAAACCATTTGATAGTTTTGTCGACTCTCCAGGTAGGAGGCCAGATCTGGATCACCAGCTTGCTGAGCCCTGTCACGAGGGGTCTTACCCTGCAATAAGGAACATGAAGATAAAGTCTTGTGCTAACACGTTTAGAACGACAGGTGATTTCTAGGCAGAAGACGAGTAACAAGTCAGAAGCCGCTTGTCTGGATTTCATCTGTTTCAGAAAGCTTTTTGCAACTTACAATTCTGTCATCTGAACAAGAGATCATAGAATCATAGCTGATCTCTCTTCCCATTACAGGCTACCTCATAGAGTGCAAGAAGGTAGGAATTGGTTTTGATTGCCTAGCTCCAGCAAAGGTGTTTCTGACTCTGGAGTCCAGAGAACCAACTCACTCTCAGCTGCTGACCACAGGGTGCTTGTGCTCAGAAACTCCAGAGAAGCAGCTTCTGGACCATGTTCCTAAGCAATCATATTGTTGCAATGACAGAATACTCCTTGGATTTAATTTTTGCCAGATTTCTTTCTCGGTCAAGCTTACACCAAGAGAGTGCTGTGGTTAGTGTCACATCAGTGAGCATAGGGGCAAGCCAGGGCAAAAGAAAGTTAGCCATCCTCACAAAGCAAATCAGCCACTATAATCAAGCCTCACAGATGCTATGCAATCAGAAACCAAGGCTCCTGCAGATGGTCCTTGCCCACAGGCCTCTCTTTTGACCACACAGGAGGATGATACTGGTGTGCCATGGAGACGTCTCATTCACACCCAATTCACTGAATAGTTTGAGGCCAGGCTTTCACTATGGTGACAACGACACATGTTGGGGACTGAACTGAAGTCTCTTTTACTTGTTTAAATCAATACAGCTTTCTCTATAAAAATAGCTTCCTTAAAAGGAGCTGCCCTCAGCACACACAAGGAAGGCTCAGTCATGCAAACAGCAAGGATGGATGCTGATCAGCCTCGCTGGGCTGCAGGAGTTGGTAAGTGTTTGATGGAGCTGCATTACCTTAGAGTCTGTCTTTCTCAGAGAGGCTCCTGCATCCACCAGGAGCTGGCAGACGGCACGGTGGCGCTGGCAGGCTGCCTTATGTAATGCTGTCTCACCCCTAGACCAAAGCACAGAAACCAGCAGTGAGACACATCACACCAATGTACATTTAGGAAGCATGAGGTGCAGAGGATAGACACAGAAGGATGCTGCATTCCTGCAAGGTTCCCTCTTGCTGGTAGAGGTAGACTTGTGCACTCTCTCCCTTAGCATCTATGTCCTTTGACTCAGTAGGAAAGCCTGCAATGCACAAATAGCAGACAAAGAACTTCTGAGGGATACACAAGAAACATGCACAGATTTTGCTTATTCAGAGGACTGAATGTCACATTCCCATCCAACCACCAGCTCTGTTAACTGCTGCAAAGACAAGCTAGCCACCTTCTTATTTCACAACAGGCAAAACAGCAACAAGATTTGTTTCTTCCTGCAATTTCTTTTCTCAACCTCATTCTTGGAATCATCCTAGAAAAATCATACCCATCAAAGCTATGACCGGTGCACTTGCTGCCCCAGTTCTGATACCATGCTCTCTTGGACATATGAGAGCAAGAACTCTCGTGTGTTTTCCACCACTGGACTGCTAAGCTACTGTGGAAGATTAAACTCATGCTTTTCAGAAGAGGAGACTGTGTAATGGGAGAGCACACTTGTTGCAAAACTTCTCACCCAGACTGGAGCTAAGTCTGACAGGATTCTGAAACTAATTTACTCTTTACCGAGAGTAGAGAAATCTATCTAGATTTGCCTAGGAAGAAGAGGAAAGTATGCTTTGAGTGGGTTGAAAAGGAGTCCTTAATACCAGTATCTAAAAAGTAGAGCCATTACATAACCCGTGAAGTAACAAATGACAAGAAATACATGCAGCAGGACAAATCTTGCACCTACCTACACAAAGTGCATAAAAGGAACCTCAGCCCCCATCCATGACAGGGGAAGTTGAAATATCAAGGTAATCTTGTAATAGATACGCTCTTGCTGCATGAGAACAGAATTGGATACTATCTTCTTTCCCCTTGAGGACCAAAAGACAAATTTATACTACCAGTTACAGCTTGAACCTTTCCAAGCATTAGAGGTAGAGGAACCTCTGTAAAGGGAAGCCCTCATAGCTATGCTCACTGACACTTTATGTGGCTGTGCTACACTCCTGGATGAAAAGAATCTCTGGACTTCACTGATGCACCTTGTGCAAAAGGTGTTCTCTGTCAGCAGAGGAGGGCACTGTGGGATGAGAAATAGCAGGCTTGATCACTATGAGGAAGACTGCTTTTGTTTCACCTGTACTACACATATTTTCCAGGATTATTCATGCTTTCCTTACATACTTTTGTGAAACTTTGGTTATACAAGGTGGAAAAAAATTGGGAATTGCAAAGGAAAGTAATTAATTTGGGTTGGGTTGTGGTTTTTTCTATATAAGAACAGAGCTGACTGATGTTTTAACTACTTGATGGAAACCTTCAACTGCACAAGTCCCGACCACTTGGGAGAACTAAGGCAGAGCACCCTGGGTGAATCAAGAAGGCCTAGAGCAAGAAAAGTAATTTCCTGATTTTAGAATTTGCTCTTCAGGTTGGTCTCTTAGTAGCTGGAGGCCAGAAATATCAAAATGCAAGGATTCTATTCCTCTAGAAAGATTAAGGAAGCATGGGAAGCATTAGGGAGAAAGTCCTCTGCAAATCCAAAAAATGTTTCTTTGAGGCAAGAAAGCCAGATATGAGGTGGTTGATGTGTGGTTTTTTTAGACGGCCTTCTGTTTGTTTATGAAGAGGTATGCCACTTTTCAAGCTTTTTCCTATTTAACAGTTTGCACTTGAAAACCAAGAGGAGACTGCTAGTTTAACGCACATAACGTGAAGGACAGAATAGTTTGTACTTACGTTTCACTGTCTGTCATGTCCAGTAATTCAGATGGACCTGCAAAAGATAGCCAGGTATGTAATACAGTATTTGTCTGAAAGACTAAAAAATATGTCTACCAGGAGAAGATTCCCAGTAAAAATATATTAAAAAAAGCCAAGTGAAAGCTTAACCTCCACAAATATATCAAACTGCAATATAATATTTGCTTGTGTGACCCTTGCACTAATAAAATTCTGAATGCACAGTCACTGCTGGAGTGTCAGCAACAGGGAGTAGCAGTCTCTATACTGGAAATGAATATTCATGGAGCTAATTTTCTCACTCTTCACCTTGCTCAATTAAGTGGTTCACATAAGTACAGTACATTGAAAATGCTGATATGCTGGAAACCCTGATATATTGCAAGTTAATATCTATTGTTGGTACTAGAGGGAAAATGTCATTAGGAAGTTGAAATTAGCCAAATTCCATCCTGAATGACATCCCTGTGCTACTCCATTTATTAGCATTATACAAAATGTAGATCAGGTTGGAATATTCCCAGCAGTCTTTATATTGATATGCAAATCCTGTACTCTACTGGTTAGCTGTGATCAGGAAAGTAAGATTAAGAAAAACTGAAAAGATTTTTGCTAAGTGGAAAAAAAACCCATTTATGTTAATAATAATAATTTATGTTAATGTCCTTTTGTCCTTGATAATCACCACAGGCAGGTATTTATAGCACCAAATTACATCGCTGAATTACAGCGATATGGAAAGGCTAAGATCTGGAAATAATTTGAAAAAAAAACAACTTTTCCTTTGCAGTCTGTCATATTACTCTTCTCTCCACTGCTCTGGAGTGCAGTGTTAGATGGTATAGGGAAATTAGCAAGGGGAACATGGAAACTTTACAAGACTTTTCCTTCCTGTGCATGAATATTTCTCTCCAGCACACTGTGACTTTGAAGCTCAAGAGTTCTCAAGAGCAAATCTCACCTGAAACCGAGAAATTTCATGCTACATGCTCACAAAAGCCTACACCAACCTCTCTACACTCCTTTTACTCTGAGTGTGCATCAAAATGGATCAGAGCAGCCTGTCTTTACCTCACTGCTTTTACAATGTGCACATGGAGTACCACTGGGGCTCCTGGAGCTGCAGGCAGCTCCTTCACTACATCTTCTGTCATCATGAGAAAGGGTACTGCTTAGTCCTCAGTGCACAGGGAGCTGTGTACCAGTGCCTGCTTGTCATGACAGTTCTCCAAACTTAGTAGCCACTTTCGATTATTTAATGCACCCTGACTCTACTGCCACACATCCTCATCTCCACACTTGGCAGTTGTGTGTTCACTCCTGCCTATTAAAAAGAAGAATCAGTCACTACCCCCGAGCTCCTACGATCGTGAAGAAGGATAAAGGGGGATAAACAGAGACTCTTGTTGAGAGGAAAGCAGATAATGCCTGAGAAACTAAAAAGACAATTAAAGAAACACATATGAAGAAAAGGAGTCCTTCACATTTCCTAGGAGAAAATCATGTTCTCTCAAAAATTAAGGTAATTCCCCATAGCTTCCTGCAACGTCACATCCCAGTGACTGGTAAGCAGGAATGGCTTCATTGTGTTAGAGAAGACACTGCCACCTATTATTTCTGCTGATAGCAGGAGCAAGGAAGGTTGCATTGCCAAGATGGAACAGGGAGACAGGTCTGGCTTTATGGGACATAGAGGTACTTGCCCAGGTAAGCGGAAGAAGCTGTTAAAAACAAGATAAGTAAAGGTAGTAAAACAGAGAGTAGTCAGAAGAATATGACCTGAGAGGAAGAAAAAAGCTGAGGTAGAGTGGGTCTGGAGAGAAGCCAAGGATAAAAGAAAACTGGTGTGAATCAGGAAAAAGTAGCAGGGCCAGGAGAGAGGAGCTCAGTGCTGAGGGCCATGAGGACAGTCTGTGAGTACAGACCTGAGGAGATGACAGGTACCCCCCAACTGAGAATGCTTCTCTCCTGGATACTGTCCCAAACTAAGCATTTCATGGGACAGCCCTGACTCCAAGTGCTACATAAGGGCCAGATACTGGGGTTAATAATTAGCTGCACAACATGGTACAAGGATTATTTAATTTCATTCTCTCTGGCCTATCTCTGAAGCTGGAATGTCCAGCTCACAGCCTGAGCTGTCCCCTTCTTTATTTTGTTTTCACTTGTTCTTCTCTTAAACCATCTCACGCCCTCCTCTTAATTCCCTTTCCCCTCTTTTTTGGACCTCATTTTTATATCAGTCTCCCTGGCGCTGCCAACCGACCATTCCAAATCCCCCTCTGCCCAGGGACAAAAGCTGCACAGATGTGGGAAGGGCTGGCACTGGGAAAGCTAACGGCACTGTCATCCTGACCCAGCAGGGAGGCGGCTGTTTCACTCTGGGACAAGAGGCAGAGAAAGAAAAGGGGACCAAGGCACAGAGAGAAAGTGGACAAAATAACCCAATAGAAATCCGGAAGGGAAATGCATGAGTGAGATTTCTATCAAGGAAAACAGCAGGGGGGGAAATAAAAACAAAATACAGAAATGTGTGGAGAGGTGGAGGGAGGGGGAAAAAAAAGAGAGAGAAAGAGAAAAAGAGACGGGGGCTGAAGAATGGCAGGATGGGGATGGGGGACAGGGTGGGGGGAGAAGTTCGCATGAAAAGAGCTGAAAAGCATGACACACTGAGGGGAAGCCCAGCTGAGATCACTCTCTTTCCTCAGTATCACCCGTAGACTGTGTAGAATTATTAACTTTTTTCCTTCTCTCCTTTTGCCCTCTTTTGCTCCACCAAAGCCCTTCTCCATTTTCTCAGAAAGCAAAGCAGCCTGAGCTGGGTATGGGAGGAGGGAAGGCAAGGAGACGCTCAAAAGCACTGCTCCTTCGCTGAGCTCACCACAACAACAACAACTAAAGGTTTTAAGTACCCATATTTCAGAGGTATTTCCAAAATATACAGCACCACACATTCTTGAAAGGCCTCTGAGCCCACAGCATAGCCCTTTCCAATGGATGTGGTTACAGCTACCCACAGAAGACCCATAGATATTAACCCTGCTAGTCCCATGTCCTGTCAGTTCTTCATAGAACTGGGGAAGAAGGGTATTTATTCTAAGCAGTAATGCCACTATCAACATTTCTGGATGTTTATCTGAAAAAATCCTCGTTGTTTAATAACCTGATTGAGGTTATTATCTGGGGGACAAAACTGGATGCGGATCCCTACCTTTGAAGTAGGAATATTTTTAAAATAGTAGTAAACTGGAAATTCAGAACTATTTCTAGCCTTTCTCCATCTCCACACTCTTCTTTTTTAGCTGATGTGAAAATTAACAATGGTTTTGTCAGCTAGTGTCTTTTAGCTCAGAATTTCCATATAGAGGCTAGTCAGGTTATGGGGCATTCCTTCCTATATGTCTGCCAGCCATGTCGCTCTTGGTAAACATGAAATTAAAATAGACTATGTTATACCTTGTACATTCCAGAAAAACTAAACTGTTTTCTGCTTAGGCACCTCCCAAATGACACTACCCTAAAACATTCCACAAATCCAGACAGACTAACAAGTGTCATACAAACTCACTCTCATTCAGTGCTGCTTTCTGATTGCTATTCAAACTTTATCCCCAGCACACAACTCTGTCACCACAAAATTTGCATTCCCAAAGCCTTCTAAGGAACTTCTGAACCTGGTCAGGATGGAAATCCAGATTCACTCATGGCTCTTAACTCTGGACTTCGCAGTACTAGGATTAATGAAAACATCATCTTTTTTATTATCAGGGGATGCTTTCTAGTGAAGCAAGAACATTGAGGTTTGAGGATATATAAATGTTTAGGATGGGATGCCCTATATACTGTCTGTTTCATCAGAAGTTATCACCACAGACTCCTAAGGCAACTGTAAACATCTTTCCTCTCTTCTGTTTAAACTTAAAATACCCTAGATGAACTATAAAATTATTGCTTGTTTTTTGAATGTCTAGAGAAGACAAGGACAAGGCAAATGGAATTATTTGTACAATGTTTATAAATTTTAAATTCTTTCACAGTTGCCAGATCAAGACTCCAATCTAAGCTTGATACCAAATACAAATGATTTAGGAGGCCCTTTTTCTGACAGAAGTTCCTAACCCTTCCTTAATTCTGCTTGTGTTAAGCAAGTACACAGTTAACTCTTCTCTAATGTACACACATTAGGATGTGATGCAATTGCTGACTGCAGCATTAAAAAGCTGTGGTTCTCATACCTACTGAGTTTGGCCCTCAGTTTCTAGCCAAGCATTTCTTACCTCAGCTACAGACAAGTTTTTAAAACCAACTTTTCTACTAAAAGCAAAATACTCCTGATTTAGGAGCAATCTTGAACAAGTGATAGGTCTGTGTATCTGCCCTTCCTGCACAGGGAATAGAGACAAACTGCTTTATTAGAGCAGCAGTCAGCACAACACCTCCCACAGCAGCAAGCAGCTGTTGTCCTGACACCTACCACATTGGTGCTTCAGTTGCTATTCCAGGCTTGTGCTGGGCCATGGCGAATTATCTGGCAGTACTGCACAGCAGTCCTCCTGTGTGAGTCATCTCTGGTATTTCTAGTTTAGGATAGGCTATTTTCCTCCCCTTAACATCTGAAATCATTCTGATCATGATCACAGAATAACCTTTCATATAAATGTGCCCTGCATGTTTGCAGAAAGCCGATCTCCACAAACGACAGCTTTAGCACCACTACACTGTTTTCCTTCCTTTGTAATTCTAGTTCTATGGGTGCAATCCTGTATTGCATTGGATTCACCGTACTGTTTTTCATACTAGACAGTTAAAGTTCCCGGAGCAGTGGGTTTTTGTCTTCCTTTGTTGTTGTTATATTCAGAAGATATTCAGAAGATTTTCCCTGTGTGGTTAAAAATAGATTTTCTGTGCTGTGTGCTTGAGGGTATTTTACAGTGGAACTGCTATTATCATTCACTATCCTCAGCCATGTATGGGAAGCAGACAAACTCCAGAGGAGAAGTGTGACTGTGCAGAGGTAATTGCCAGAACAGAAGACTAATTTTCATGAAATTTTTATGGGTGGATACCAGCAGAAACAAGAAGCTCCACACAGGGAAACCTTAGATATTAGTAGCATCGGATCAGGTTGTATACAGTAATTAATGTTGAGAATATGCCACATGCCAGAGAATGCAAAGAATAACAAGGACATGATGCTGAGGAGGATTCAGCAAGAGAGAGCTCATTTGTGGCTGAAAAGTGCCCAGAGTAGAAACAAGTTTCATTAATTGCTTAGTGGGAGAAGAGAGGCGGCCTCTATTAGATTGTGCATCCCTGATCCCCAGAGAATGTTAAACAAACAATGCATTTGGAGAAGCCCAGAGGAGGTGTCTGGAAAACTGCAAAAGCTTCCTGCCATCCTTGGGGATAAAGCAGGGAGAGAGGAACTGAGCTGACATTTGCTCAGCCCTCTGATTTGTCTTTGTCTTAACAGTCCTTAATCCCTCCTATTTCTCTATTTACTTAAAAAATTCCCATGCATTCCCTGCTGACATTCTCATCAGTTTAAATTATCTCACTTTACTCCTTCACCAAAAGAACAGTAACTGGGTCAGACTGTGACTAAATTAAAGTATACGTGTCTAACAAAAATCCTGGAGATGCATCTATGACAGCAAATTGGCACAGGTCATGTGCAGTGTGAAAATAGACCAGGGGCAGTAAGAAAATAAAGCAAAATTATTCCTGTCTTCAGAATTCAGTGGTACATAGGTTCACTGTGACTAATGAATAATCCAGATTGGTAAGGCTTGCTGGAACTGGTGAGAAAACCAGACATTATCTGGATATAAGGCCAACTCACCTATCATGTGTAGATATCTATACATAAAGGAGTAAAAGAACAATTCAGCCCCTCTCAGTCAGATTTTTGGGGCACGGTTCAGTTGCCCACACACAGACATTTTGTGCCATTTGATATACCTAAGGGCAAGCCTTGGGATGCATTTGCAATGACAAAGATGTTTGCATGGGCTTTTGCTGTCAGTGCAGTGCAAGGCCTCCTCCGGGCCTTGTGCATTATCTTGTAGAACCAAGCAAATGTCCTGGATATCCAAGGCCAAATGACATTAGACATTTATGTTTATCTAAATGAATAAAGTGCACAGGTTGCCTGAATCACTTTCTGGTTTCCAACTACTACCCTAAGATTTCAGTCATGCTAAAAGTCTGCTGCTATTAAGGACGCCCTCCCCACTTCCATCTGCCACCAAAAGTGCCTCTGTCATACTGGGGCGAATGAGCTAAGTCACATATTGCTGCTGACAGTACAGGAACTTGGACCTACAGAATACCTGACACCTGTATGTTAACACCTAATTTAGGAGCTTGAAAAGATGCATTGTTCCTTCTTCCTTTCTTAGGAGTTGTGGATTTTTCTTCTTTGTTTACAATTTGTGGAATACCTTGGTGCAACTTATTCTACTTGCCAGGGGCAGTTTCTGTGTTCACACTAACACTGCTGCTGAAATGTAGCTGATTTTGGCATTCAGAAGCCCAAATAGCCATTAATATTTTGAAGCGTGGTCAGAGAAGAGTTACAACTAGAAAATTTTTCCTACAGTGAAGGAGGCTGGTAACTGTGACTTCAGCTCTATGTGCAGAGCAGTCACTATATTACTGTGCTACACTCCAGCAGTGAAGGAATAAGGTTACAGTGGCTCAACAGGCAGGAGCTCCTAAATGTGACTACCTCAGACACAAAAAAATTGCTGGATAATCTGGAGTCTCTGCTACTGACAAAGATAAGAAGAATTAAAAGGAAAAAAAGGGCAATGAATCACAGTCTATGAGTACAAAATGGAGATCATAAGTTTTTGCTATTGGGTGGTCTTGAATCTAAGACATAATCTTCAAAGGTTGGAATGGATGCTAGGTGAATTTATCTAGAAAACAGTAAGAAGATTCTTGACCAGTGTGTTAGTAAATGCTGAAATAATAGCAGTGGTTGTATGGGCTCTTTGTCACTGTAAATGCTTGAATAGTGATTAGATGCTTTCTACAACATATGCTCTAATCAAAAAACAGTTCAGAGGATTCTTGTGCCAGAGGTTTTTTACTAGAGCTTCACAGTGCTTCTTCACAGCTCCCCAGCTGATTGCAAATGTGAAAACACCATTCTCCTCAAAACCCATTCTAATTCTTCTTTTCACACTTTATCTGGTGCCATCACTCTCATTGCAACCCCATTCCCAGCCTCCTGCTCACACATGCTGCAGGTTGACATTTCACTGAGGGACACCACAGATGAGTGAGGCCACTTCCAGCAGCCCAGTGTGGTTTTGCCTGACTGACACTTGGCTGAAGTACAGCTCACTGTGGATTTGCCCACTGAGACTCACCATGCTCCAGAATGTATTTCACAATCTCGCCATTCCCAGTCTTGGCAGCATGGTGCAACAGGGAGCAGTGATCAGGGCCTTGGATTAACAAATTGGCTCCTTTTTTACAACACTCTATGAACTGGAAGGAAAAAAAAAAGGAAGAGAGGGAAAAAAAAAACATACAGAAGGATAAGATGGGAGGAGCAGAAAAATATGCCATTAAATTCTTTACTGATTCTCAATGTAAGTCAGTACCAAAATACAATAAAATAAAATAAAACATTAATTTAAAGACAGTTTTTAGCCCCTGATAGCAAACATCTGAAGCCAGAAGTATTGACAATTATATGGGTTAAGGAGAACACTCTGTATTTCCTAAACAATGAGACATTGCTACTCTACTGGAGAGGATTTACTGCTTGTTAAGAATGGTTGCAAACTACATCTAGCAACACTGTTGGGATATATAAAATATATGAACTTGACAGAAAAGTCTGGCTTCTTTGCTGAAGACTCAATTTTTTCCTCAGCACAAGAGCCAAAGATTTTCTGACTAAATCAGAAAATTCCAACACAAAATTCCACGAGGAGGTGGTGACTGTCATGGACCTCCTTTCTCACAGTTCCCCCTGTCCAGGGCTTGCTGAGGAGGAAGCACTACATGGGGTAAGAATGAGAGGGGAACAGCAAACAGGTATGTTTCAGAAATGCTGAAAATTTTGGGGGAGAGGGGGTGGGATTTGCAGTGAGGATCACTGAAGAAAAAGGAGAGAATTTATTTATGATGCAGTACATCTGAAGAAGGGCAGAAAGTTTCCCCATAAAAGCTAGCTCTGGCAAAAGGTTTTTGAGAAGTGTAAAGGAGACAATATTTTTATGACTGCTTTAAGGACTGCTCACTAGATCCTGCAGCCACAAGTGCTGAGGCAGTGGTATAGAAGGGGTACCTGCAGGCAAAAATGTTGGTCTACAGCACTGCCATTTTTACAAATGGCTCCAAGCTTCCAAGCTGTCTTCTCACAGATAAAATTGCAATCATTAATCAGAGTCCTTATTCAAATTTGAGGGCATCTTTTCAGATCCTGACTTGGCTACTGAGGCACACAGCCTGAACAGCTGTCTCATGTGGGACTTCAATCACTGGAACAAACAATTTTGCATGAGTAGTTTTGCCTCCTAAACTCACTACACCAAGGCACTACATGTTGTGAGACAGCCATCAGGTGATAAAGCAGGCAGCTGGGATTTGTTCTACCTGGTCTGGTGATTGCCTAGGTAGACTTTGAGCAAGCTAGCACTTGGGGGCTTGGCCACCACCTCACTGGTGTAAAATATCCTTTCCAGTGTAAGGCTGCGTCAGAACTATCCTGCTGTTCAACCCTGTCAATATTGTAATTTCCCTCTTAGTAACTGGCACATCACTCCATGCAGAGCGCTCTGAAACCTGGGCAAAAAGGCACTGTCTAACACCAGATCCTATTCATTTCACACCTCACCTGAATAATGTGTTCTCCCAGTATTCAGGGTTTCCTGGAAAGGCTGTAAAATGGCACTTGACAGCAGTTCCTACAGCAACCTATTCATGTTTTTGAGCAGAAGTGTGATAAAATTCACAGTATATCTGACCAGCAAAACACTGGTGAGTAAGTGGACACTCAGTGCTCTGTACTTACCTTCAATAGATCACCAGATGTGACTGCCTGTAAAAGTGCTGCAAAAGACAAAAATAAAGCTGGTGTCAGGCAGAAAGCACTATGCACACAGCTTCACAGCTGAGGACATAACTCACAGTACATGCAAGATAAGACTGAAGACATCCCTCAATCCACTTGCATTCTCATGTACTACCAGAACCAGTGCAAACCCTGCACTGACACATATTGGAAAGGCAGAAGACAATCCATGGTATTGAAAGCTGTATGGACATCATAATTTCCAATGCTGTCCTGGAACTGCAGGCTTCTGTCTGAATTTTTCATTTGAGACACTTCTGAGACCTTTAAATAGTGTCCACAAGGTAGACAAGGTCAAGTATCCAGCACCTGAACCATCACTGAAGATACCAGTGTTACCTGCTCAGAGAGCCTGAAACTAACTACAGACCTGTCAGAGTTTGTCATACCGATGGTGGAGTGGTCAGTCAGTCCCCAACACACTGAGAATCCCAAATTCTAGAGGATTAAGTGACAAGAGAGAAATTTCTTAAAAATTACTTGTATTACAAAAACATTTTGAGATGCCAGAGGGGAGGAGCAAGTCCCTTGGGTTTGGCAGGCAGGGTCAGAAACAGAGCAAGAGCCAGTCCTCACCTCGTCAGCCTTTGTATTTCAAAAAGACATGGAAGGAAAAAGAGACAAAGTGGACAAGGGCTCACAACAAGGCAGGACAGAGCTGCAGAGAAGCTGTTACAAACCTATCACTATGTGGCTATCTCCTTTTCTCCTCCTTTCCCCCATCATGATACATATTGTAAAAAAATGATGAATAGTCTTTCTGAGAAAGCACTTACATGGTTTCATCTTAGAAAACACTAAACATCTGTCTCACACTTTTTCAAGAGTGTCTAAGCCCATTTCTATCTTTGCATCGAGGCAGTGGAATAAAATTCAGCATTTGCTCGAGTGCCACCCTTGATAAAGATGTCAAAAGTTCACATAAGCAGAAAAAAGGGAGGAAAGAGAACCACATTATAGTCCTGCCTCTGAAAAAGAACACACAGGAAGCTGCACTGTGGGAATTCAATTATGAACTTGTGATGCCTTCAGAAATCACAATACATCCAAGCAAAACACTGCAGAAGAGGAAAAATGTTCAAAGGCAGCTCAAGAAATGTCCCTTTCTTTGAAAACACCTGGGGCGATGCGGCTTTCTGGTCTTGGTAATGCCTCATGCCCTGCCCATGCAGCAGTGGGAAAAGCAAAACTCCAGTCCAGCTAAGATCTGTCTTGAGGAAGCAGTAGCAGCAATTCTTGCAAGTTATAGATTTAGGGCATTTTTTCAGTGACCATAACTTAAATCAAATCCTAAAAATCCCCTCAGCATCTGTGAGAGTGAGGACACACAGATTTTAGGAATGGAAGATGGCAAACACCAGCAGGTAAGACCCAAAAAAGTATTCAGTTTTTATTTTCAGTGGTTTACATCCTTCTTTTTTTTCCCCAATAATTCCAACAATTGCTCAGCCAAAATTAATAGCAGAGCAGAATTTAACTCAGGTAATTTGTTTTATCTATTTCCCCCTCTTTTTTTTTGTTTTTTTTTTTTGGTCAATCTGGTTTCACTGACATCTTTATTCTTTAGGATACTACAGCCTGGACTTGTACAAATATTTTGCACTCCTTGCATGTAAAAATCAAATGAACTGGTGACATGAGATTTTCATTGCTTTCTACATCTAATTTCTGAAGACATGGCTTCCCTGAAATCACTTTCCTAAGACGCAGTGATAAATTTTCTTATGCAAGCCACACTGAAGACTGCAGTTCAAAAAAGCCAGGACAGAGAGCTATGATTCCATGAAAAGCCTGACAAGATGAGAAAAATCTTCTACACCAAGTATCCATAATCAGAACTTGTCTGGTGATAAGGCTATTAGGATAAAGCAGCTCTAAAACAAATTCAACGTAATTAGACCAATCTTTTAATCTCTTTTCTAAGCCCTAAATCCAGCAAAGCATTTAGGTAAGTGCTTAGCTTTGAGCTAATTACATTCTTTTCACACCAAGTCTACCTGCACTCTTAAAATAAAGTGCTTTGCTAGACTAGAACCTATTGGATAAACGAATACATTACAGATCAACAAAACCAGCTGGCATAACAAGAGATTAGACTACAGTAAGATAATTCAGAGCTGTAGGCCCCAACACAGGAAGATTTAGATGCTATTGCGCTAGAAATGGAGAAAGGTTCTTTAGAATCAAGAGCATGTTTACATAAATATATGAATAATGCTTAGCACACTAACCCTGTAAACTCAAATGGAACTGCCAGGCATATTGAGGAGGAGGGAGAAGATGGCAAAAATCATCTGGTTGTGAAAGAGGTGGTGAAGCAAGCAAGCAGATGGGATTGACAAGAGAGACCAGACTGAGAAGTGGAGAAAAATGCTGTTAACATGCAATGCCAGGCTAGCTTAAAATTAGAAACATTAAAGCAGGAATTGTTTTATTTCTTCTAAGCAACACTGCACCACTGGTGTAATATATAAAATGAATTATGCCACAGTTTAAACATATATAACATACCTTTAGGTCTTAAAGACATCTCAAAAATTACTTCATTTAATTAATGTTTTGATCAAGTCATTATTTTCTCAATTTATCCCAAGAAAAGTATTTCTCATTACTAATAAAAGTGTTTTATAACCTTTTATATTTATTTAGCAAGTAGCTTTATTGCTGATGTGACAGCTTGGCAAAACTGGAGACTGGAGTGCTCTGTTCATGTATTGAGGAAACACTTGGTCCCCAGGCTGTCTCCTCAGCAAAGCTCTAACTACCCAATTTAGAAAAGAAGCTCAATTTAAATTAAAAAAAAACCAAAACACCAAAAAAAACCCCCAAAACCCAAAAAACAACCCCCACCCACCTGCCAGCAAACACAAATAAATGACTAGCAAAACAAACACCAAAAAGCCACCCAGCCCTCTCACACACACACACACACCTGACTTATAAATTCGTATTGAGGAGATACAAGTGGATAATGTACCAATAGAAAATAAGCCATGTTGAAAAGGCTGCTAATTGAACTGTGGTAGCTGCAAGCTAATACAGCTCGAGACACAGAATAAACAACTACTAGTACACTCATGCTAAAAACAATACTTTTCCTTGGGCACATATCACTCATCTAATTTCTATGTTTGTGTCCATTGCTTCAATTGGAAACAGCTATTTTTAATATTCCAAAAATCTGTTAATGTCACTGAGTTACAACAAACATTTTTGCTTCCCAGACAAAATTAACTAATTAGCTTCTGAAATAAAAGTTGCTCTCTAGCCCTGCATGTGAAGCCAGCACCATTAAAACAGTGCTGCAAAGTCAATCATTAAAGAAGGAGTGAAGTATTCATATTCCATAAGTTCAGAGCCGGCAAGATGCCTGAGAAGTCTCACAGGGTTGCTTGACTGGTCAGAAGAGAAAATAACTCTCCATAGAAAATAACCTGGTTTGCCCTGCAACCATTCATGTTGTGCTCCAGAGACTAAAGAAGCTCTAGAGAAAATGATCTCCAACTTTCAGCACCTAAGAGTCAAACTAAGGCAGAGCGCAGATCCTGCAGAATGGCATGATCCCATGAGACATGTCTGATCACCTCCAGAAATGGTAACCTAACAAGAGCAAAATGGGAGGTCCTCTTTAAGGTTTTCCAAGGTGTAATACTCCTAGCACCAAGCAATGCCCATGGTCTTGGAAATTTCAGTCATATTTCATCATATACTGTACAGGCATAGAATGAGAATGTCTCATAAATGTAAGGACTAACAAAGACAGACCCACAACTGCAGCACATCAGAAGAATACAAAAGGAGAGGGGCAGAAGTCATCACCATCACCTCGCTCACTTCAGAAGCCATGAAAATTCTAAGAAGAATCACAAGCAAGGAAAAACCTCAAACAGCTACTCCTTCCTGGATGCCCTGCAGAAAAATTTTCTCCTAATCGCAAAGCTGCTGATCTGCTTAACACCAAGGACAGACACAGGGCTCATCGCTAGGTTACCATCACACAAACTTTGCTGCTAAAACACTTTCAGAAAGAACATGAAGAAAAAGGTTCTTCTAAAATCTTGTAAGCAACACCTCAGCATCACAAGGTTCTTTGCTTAAAGTAGTTTGACATGGAAGATTAAGTAAGTTAGTTGAATAATCATTAGTGAGACAGAGGAGATGGTCTGCACTGGGAAGAACCTCAAAGAACAGGGTAGTTCTGCAGCCTGCTGCTGTCAGCAGTACAGGGGTAAGTGTCTTTTCACTTCAGTAAAAGCTATTTATAAATCATAAATATCCTCCAGATTTTATTAGTCAGATTGCACACCTGATCTGACTCTTCCAATGCCATATTTGAACCCACTACTTCTGTACCAACTAAGTCACAATGAATGCTGATAAAAATGTACAGAAACTTTGAAGTTTTCAACATTTACAGGCAACTCTTTAATGAAGATCTGAAAATGATGACTGAAGGGAGCAGAATTATTTAAAACTATGTTATAAAGTATAAGTACCACCCCAAGGAGTTGTCACATTCATGATCAAAATGCAGGCAGTTACAGATCTAGGAATGAAATCCAATGTGACAGCAGAGTATTATTTGCAATAAGTTAAAAAATACCAGGGTAGCCATGCATCTAATCAGATTATGACAATATTTAAGCACATGGGAAACTATGGCAGAATTCAGCTACCATAACTCCAACCTTGTTGGAGGAGGGTGCTTTGACCAAACTGATTTGATGGGTGGCATCCCTGCCCATGGCAGGGGAGTTGGAACTAGGGGTTCTTTAAGGTTTCTTCCAGTCCAAACCATTCTATGATTCTTTGATTTCAAGCAGAATCAGGGCTCACACAACCTTTAGCTCTTTCAGAAGACACAGTAAGACAGTTGATAATCTGATCAGTCCCCTGCAGAAATCTCATTTAACAGACAATGCCTGCATCTGTCCAGCTCTTTCTAAGACACATCTAATGCACTGATTCAGCATTTGGAATTGATATCCCATCAGCATTTAAGTGCTGAATGCTTCTTACTGGATGGAGGCAGCTAATATAAAAAAAAAAAAAAGAGCTTTGGTGTGGAGGGCCCAGAATTAGTGACAGTGTTCACCACCATCTCCCACTAGAGTGCTCAGGGGAACTCTTAAGGGATACCTCATAAAATACTGCCTTGTTCAAACCTTGTAGAGCTGATAATAAAGAAGAAACTATAGGAGAATGTGGCATCATCAGATTTTTGAGAGTTATTAAACTTAACTGGGACCATCATTAGCTTCCAAAACATCTCCAATCTTTTATTGCTGTTTTAGTCTTTATGTAATTCAGAGAGTCAGAAATTTAAAGTAATTACTGCTTTACGCATTGAGAAGTTAAAAGCTGACCCTGATTAGAAGAGTACTTTTACACAGCTGGAGTGTTCTGAGCTGTTAAAGATCAGCATTACAGAAAAGATAACAAAAGGAGCCCTCGGGGTTTATTTTTCACTAGTTTTACAGAAATCAATAATAACTTCTATTTTAATCACTTCAAAAGCTATGCTCTCAAAAGACTGGAGTCCATATAGATTATCATTTGGAAATACACTCTTTTCTCTGCAAACAACAATTTGCTCATAAAAGCTTTATGACAAACTGGTAGTAAGATAACTTACCGAGAAATGTACAGAACGGATTTTTTTCTACTCTAGCCATGATCCTCAGCCTTGACCTGCAGATGACAAGGGTGAGGGGTACCACAGGGAATTGTTTGGTGAATTACTTCCCTTCTGAGAGGACTGGCACTTAACACAAACAGGCACTTAAGATAAAGAGCAGTGAATTCACTTGGTGTTTCTGAAGGGCCTGCCAGCATAAAACAATTTTAGGGATCCATGAAGAGAAGTTGCAAATCTCTGCACTTGAGCTTTTGGAAAAACTTTAGCACTTGCCATTTTACCTGCTTTTAAAGTTACAGAAAGAAACACAAGCCACTTATAAAACACACATGGCAAACTGTCTACATAATTGAGAAATTAAATTGTGAAACTAATAACCTTTGTTGGAATGACTGTGAGCTCACATGTCTTTGATCTACAGACAATCTCAAGCCTCACTAAAGCTGATGATGTTTAAATATTTCCTTTGAAGATAAGCTGAGTAAAAGGAGCAATTAAGTTTTTCTTCATGTGTTTTATGCACCTGCAAGTAGTGGAAGTGACAACTGAAGACCATGAAAAAATTAACAGAAATTAAACCTTGCAGGTTAAGGGATCTTTTAGATGCTGGCAAATTAATTTAAAAATTTAAAGTTCAAAAATTTAAAAATTTTGTAATCCAGAAACAAATGGTAAAATCACTTCTGTATTCACTGAAAAAGTACCTTAGATCAAACAGGGAATGAAAAAAGTTTCCTGAACTTGCTAGAGGAGTTCTACCTCAGCCCAAGCACAGCATAAGAAGCATGATGGAAACAAGACAGTAAAAAATACATGCAGTTTAGAGTTTTTCTGACTAAATCATAGTATCTCTTTTGCTGACTAAATATAGATTTTAATTTTTTTTCAAAACGTATCTGTTTGTTGCCACTGCCCTAAAGAGACAGGTGTTAAACAAGGGTTCTCCACAGTTTTTTCAGATTGTCAAAAGTCTTGGGCTTCTTATGGAACCTGAAAGCAACACCACCAGTCTAGGCAGCTCCCAACAGCTCTGCTGTGAGGCACTATTCCCGTGGAGGACAACCTAACAAAGAGCCTGAGAGCTCAAAATACCCCCAAGAGACCAAGAAAACTGAGAGTGCAGCAACCTGCTGCAACCAAGAGCTCAGCAGCACATCAGCTGAGCAGCAGCCAGGCACACACACAGATCTGGTGACTGGGATATGACAAAGCCTTCACACAGCATCTTGAACTGTTTCATCTGGACAGGAAAACATGCATAAGCACACATGCTCTTGTGGTTTGGGAGACACATTTTTGAAGTCTGCTGGCCCCCTGAATTAGTCATGCCTCAATAACATCTATTTCTAGGGTTTCACAAAAAGGTAGAAAACCCTTCTAAATATTTGAGAGCTGTTCTTTAGTTACCAAAGCACTGCATCTCATGCAAATTTAGAGAACTGACAGTTTTGATTGCACATGTTTGCCTAAATTGTAATTAAAAAAAAAAATAAAATGGAAAAAAAAATCAATCATTACTCAGGTGGCTATAAAATATGCACTGTGAACATTTACCTTTTAAGAATTTTAAATTCCAACAACTGCACCAAAACACTTGTAAGGGAGAAGGAGAGGGGGAAAGGCAAAAATAGGTACCCATGCTTGATGAAGGGAAAGAAAAGCTAAACTCTTGCTTACACAAAAGTCCCTTCATACAACTCTGGAAGGGTAAAGAGGCTTTCAAGCAGATGTAAATTGCACTCAAGCTGCCACATTTTCGCTCAGATCAGTTTAAAGCTACTTTGATGCCAATTAGAGTCCAACCTGAATTGTTTATGTGGCATGACTGCAGAGCTGAGAGAACAGTTGATAGTTAGGAGTGGAAGTATTCAGACCCTAATGTTGAAGTTTTGCTGCAAGACCATTTAACTCAGATTTACAAGAGGAAATTATGGTATATATAAAAAAAAAGGAANTAAACTAAGCACCATCTGGCTCACAGCATCACTTTTTTGCCTTCCTTTTCCCTTTCACCATTTTTATTTTTAAGCCAAGACAGCAATTAATGTCATTCTCAGGAGTGATGCAGTAGAAGAAAAAGTCTGTGATGAAGTGAGAATGCAAGGCAGGGAAGACTTTGGCTGACTAATGCAGTAATTTCATCAACAGAGTGGCACTACCTTGGCAGAAAGAGAATAATTAAGCAGTAGTTTATTTTTAATTTAAAAATAAATAGGACAGAAAAAAAGTAGCATTGTGGGCCAGACTGTTCCTCTTCTCTGGCTTTGTGGAACCATCACAGGCACTCTTTCAGGTTTTTGCCACTGCAACACAAGCTGCAGTGCCTTTGCCTGGCAATATCTAAGCAACTCTACCTCAAAAAGCTAGGGCTTCACAGAAGGACTAAATCATCCAAAATTCAGTTCAAGAATATTTTTTCTAGCTAAGTTCTTCAGTGGGTGAGGTGATTGCCACTCTTATCTGTCCATGAGCAACCTTCATCAGAAAATAAAACAGAAGCAAATTTGGTTGCAAGGTTACCCAGGGCTTCTGCTTTAAAACAAGCATGGAGATTCAGACAACACATGCCTTACTCATACTTCCTCCAGAGGGGAGAAGGATAATGGCAGTGGGCATTATGAAAAGAAATGTGTGTTTTCATCTCTGACTGATTAAGATGCCCAAATCTGCCAGACATCTCCCCCCATCTCAGCTGACCCCTCAGGCTGCTTGGATATGATGAGAGGTAGGGTGTAGGGACCTTTTAAAGGTTTTATCCAGAAAGGACCTCTCTCAGCCTTAGACATGGGCTTTCACAGAATGCTTTCTCTTGCCAGGGGGACCCTGGGTCTGCATCAATACCAGCCTCTGCTGAGCTGAGAAGCAAATGAACAAACCCAGAGCAGATCCCCAAGGCATCATTGGCTCAGCTGGCCACAAAAACTTCCAAAACACTATCCAAGAGGGCTTCCCAAAGTGGCTAATTAATCGAGATAAATACCTGCATTTGGGAGCCTCCCTCCAACCCCTCCCATACTGTCTTTAATTTGTACAGAGAAAGCATTCCAAAACATCTCAATTTGTTGCTGGGTAAACAGCTGCAGCATCACCGTGAAGAATACAGTGTCTTCACTCTCTCTTTGAAGGAATCTGGTGTACAAAACAGCCTTTTTTTAAAATCTTTATTTTTTAATTCTACCAGTGCTGAGATGTTTAGATTCATCTGCAGCACCCTGCTCATCCTTTTAATCAGTATGTCAGACTGCTTGAAAACTCTAGAAGAGAACACCCCTGTGCAGACTGTGACTGTCAAGATTATTGGAGAGTGGCTCCAGGAAGAAGAAAGGAGGCTAAGAGAGTGAAGTCTGCATTCTCACATGTCACCATGGGCAACAGGAAATCCCATCTATTGGAGGTTCCAGGAAGTGTTATTCCTTCTTGTGCTATTTTCTGGGACTCCTGCAACAATCGTCCTCCTGCACGTGTTAGATTTCCTCTCTCTAACAGAGCAGGCTGTGCTGGAGCAAATACCAGAGCGTACAGAACACTCTGCCTCCAAGGCAGGAACAGATACTGCATAGCAAAGCATTTTCCTGTGTGGGATGAAGCCACCACTGCCTTCCATGCACACAAATGATCAGTCCCTTCCTCATAAATCAGATAGCAGCTCTCTCTATTCAGAGGGATATTCAGAGACAGAATTACACCTCCCACCTAAAAGTTCCAGTTTGAACCCATGCCAAGCAATCCCTGTAGAAATTTTTTTTCTAATAGAGGCTAATTTAAAAGTCACAACTGTAAACTCAATCCACTTCTAATGCACTCCTGGCTCTACAACTCTAAATCTCTCCTAGGTGTAGGATATCCAGGCTGGATGAGTCCAAGCCATGGAATGACTCCATGGCATGGAGCCAGCATCTAGCAGAATCTGAAAGACCTTTGAGTGTTGCTATTTGTCTTTTCAAGCAGAAAACCCATCCTTAATCTCTTGTATAATATTATTACTTTGTAATAACTAGCTGTCTTCAAAATTGCTCCATTGAATATATTTCTCTCTTGTCTTAATTTCTCAGTTGTCTCCTATTCTCTCATAAATTTTGAATCTACTGGAAACAAAATGCCCAAACCCACAAACCCTAAATCAGAGAAATTATGCTGATGCAACAAAACCACATGTCTGCTGGAAGCAAACAAGGTAAAAAGCCCAATTTCACTGCTTTATAGGGAAATGAGTAGGACACTAGTCTCTTGTCTCCTGATCAGAATGCAACTCAGACGTGTAAGGCTTAAGCTCAGTAGACTGCTACTTGAGGTGCATTAGTATAGCTACTTAAAACTGAGTAATTCCATCAAAGGCAAGGTTCCTTTGTTTGAAGTCAGACATACAAATATTGAGTAGCATCAGGTCCAAGTTGCCATGACATGAATAACACATCAATGTCCCTACACCATTAACAGCAACACTCCAGAGTTTGCTGAGTATTTTTCAGAATGCTTGATATGGAAATAGAACTCATTGTACTCTTTTTAAGGCCATTTCCTTCAATTGCTCACATGATGATGAAGGATCAACCCAAACATACATGGTAAACAAAGAATAGCAAAGAGAACCTAACTTTAGCCAGATGAAACTACAGATATGAATATTTAATGCAGATTTCTGCAAGGTGGCTGTAAATAGGGGTGGGCAGGGCATGATCCAGTGTGGACACAAAATACAATGCAGCTCTGATAGGTACTGGGTGAATGAAGGGTTTGGTAAACCTTAACCAATTACCCAATGATAACCAGACAACAAATGTACACTGGATAACCAGACAATCACTGCAAAGTGGCAGCACAATGGCATTAGACAACGTTAGAAGTCTGCATTCGCACCACACTAGTGTACCTGTTCAAGAAACAATGGGTGCAATAGCATCTAACAGTACCAGACCTCCTGAGCATATCCCCAGGACTTTTTATACAGCAAAAATAGAGCAGGTGATACCCTTCAGTAAGACATGAGCTGCCTGGACCTCCATCATGACATCTGCCAGGCTCTATGACATCAATCCTGTGCTCCTGGCACTTGCCCATTGTTGAGTCTCATCTAACTCCAAAACACCCAAAGAAAAGCACTGACTTGGTCAAGGCCTTTCACTCTGCATTTCAGAAGAGGTTGCTTGTGAGAGAAAGGGAAGAAGAGGCTATTCAGAGATGCTGATCAAACCTGAAAAGCCAAACCATGGCAGCAGATGGTAGATAGCAAACAGGAAGGTTTTGTGAAAAACTAGAATAGTATAAAAATAGTGGAAAGAAGGAAAGCATTTTGACAGCATGTAATACTAACCTTTAGAGATACACAAGGAAATGCATATACACCGTCTGTTGCTCCATTAATAGATAAAGATGAAGCAATAGAGTAAATGCAAGGGAAATGAAATAGCAAGAGCAGCCCATCGCTAACAAGTTTATGCATTGAGATGCAGCTTGAATCCAGGTCTTGAAATAGCATATTAAACTATAATGATTTCAAATCTCCTCTGAGAGTTGGAGACATGTTAACTTCCCACAAGTGTCCTGTACTGCATATTAGAAGCTGTAGTTGTAGTAAAAAGCAGACTAACTATTAAACAGGAGAACTCCATCTGGTTCACCAAATCAATGAGCTGTAAATCATAAAAATCTAATAGGGCACACCAGGAAATTAAACCTGTATACTTCTGCCTGTATACCTGTATACTCTCGTCCTTTTATTTGTCACAGGATCTTCTGCTACCAGACACTAGGAATGTACTACATGGGCCAGATATATCTTTGGTCTTGAGTGTTTGTTCATTTTTATGGCTTTCTTTACAACTTTTGTTACTGAGAAAGGACTTGCCAAGGAGATGGAAGAGAGCTTATTAATGATAATAGTTTGACATCTGTTATACCAGGCTGAAGACCTTGGCTGGAGCCAAGGACAATGTAGGTTAATACCTAACTAGTCACTCCACACTCCAAGTGAACATAGTTCAGTGACACACCTCCAGGCTCAGATGTCCTCATACCTCCGCTTGCAATGGTCCTTACTATTCCCATCTGGAACTTTCTTGAGTAATGCTTATGGTACTGGCCAGAAAATGTTCTGATTGTGTGACTGCATACAAATTGGGTGCCAGAAGAAAACAGATATTTAGTTTTTGGGCCAAAATAGTATTCCCCATTCAGAGCCACATGATGAACTTTCTGTTCTCAGGCAGTCTCCCTTTTTTTGTTCCTCACTCCTTGTGCAACTCTGGCATTGCAATTACCACCCCTTCACAGTATGTCTCTGGATTTCAGTACCAATGTAGCCATTTATTCATTTACTTTAGATGGACTTCAGTTTGCCACGTTATTAAGCAGCTGGTCACCACAAACTCCCTCTTTAGTTCATAGGGAAAGATCAGATCCTTCAAGTCTCCCTCACAGCAAGCATATTGCCATAACCTACAACTCCTGCTTACTCAAGCTGTGAGATTTTTCCATGTAGAAGAGCCTAGCTGCACTAAATTCCATACAGTCCTACTAAACTGACTTTACTGGTAACCCAAGATAATGTGTGTTCAAGCCTTTAAAACACAATGCACTCTCCTCTCAGTGACAAAGATGCTGTCCTATGAGAGTCATAAGAGGTGTGCTTATTTTTACAAAAGATAAGCATTTCGTCCTTTAAGCTACACATCATTTTCCACAGGTGAAGCTCTACACAGTTGGATGAATAAACTCTTGGAATAGTTCAATTTGATTAAGTAAGATTCATTTTACAAATAATAACTTCTGTCAGCCCCGATTAAACTTACTAAATGATCAAGCACTTAATGTCTAAGGGTGAACAAAATTTCATCAACATCAAAGCTTTGTTTTTATAAAAACCATTTTTCTCCACCATAACCATGTTAAAACAGAGCTTACTCACTAGTCTTTGGTCTCATTTTTAATATGCTCTTAGTACCTATAAAACAGATCTTACCTTGATCTTCCGAAGAAACCGGTGACCTGGAATAAATCAACAAAATCCAGTCAATCCTTGGTTAAAAAAAAGGTCACAAATCAAGTTCAGTCTCAGTCTGGGGAATGGGATATGGAGTAATTTGAAGTTTTTATTCTTTATTCCTTAGAAGAGAGGACTGAAAGCCATCTGACCAAAAAAATTAACAAAAAAGAAAAAATAGAGCTGAACAAGTCATCTAGCAGCAGATTCTGCAGGCCAGTGACCATATGGAGACACCTCTGTGAGGACTGATGCCAAGACTGTCTGTAGATACTTGGCAGAAACTCATCTGATACTCCCACTGCCAGGAGAAAACCTCACAACTAGGGATGGTAAAGGAAATAACATCTTGGCAGGAACTCATAGTCATTACAAGTGGCCATTTTTTGCCATAAATCAGTGTATTGGTTGGCATAAAACAGTAGTTATATTTAATAACAATTCATTCCTTCCTCACAAAAGTAACACAACAGATCAAATTTTCTGTAAGTACCAAAAAAACCAACATACCAGTAGCAACACAAGTTATAGAATATTCTAACCAGTGGCTAAGGACTCTGATAATACCCAAGAGAGGGAAGGGTTATAAAACACTGGTGCCCTCTCAGTATCCCTGCTGATAAAAGAACTCCAGTGAATTTCAGTTCCCATCACTAAGGATCATACTCCTCATGGTTTTGGTCATCATCTAGAACAAAGGAAAACAGAAGTACTGGCCCTCCATTTTTCCCTTTGCTGCCGTAGTGTGGCTTAGCAAAACTGAGGCTAATCATGGAGCTGAATCTGGGACGTACGTTCATTATTTAGACCAGACTGACAGCACACAGTCCACTGGACCATTCCTCAGCACTTCCCCAGCACAGATTCCAGTTGCATACACAGCCTTCCCACCCAAGTAACACTGTGTTTGTTCCTGCAGTGAGTGGGGCAACCCTTATTTCCTTTCCATGATATTTAATTTCACAACAATGTACAAAAATAATAATTTAGAAAAGATTTTAAAATGTTACTGTTGCCAGCAAACAGATCAAAGCCAACATAAGAAAAGCAGCCGCAGAGGGGTGAAGGGAAAAGAAGGAACAAAGGGGAAAAGAGCACATTTATATTTAACTGAGTCAGCAGGGGATGAGAGCTGGAGGGGGGAAAAGAAGTGAAGGAACCCTGGGTTAGAGGAATAAAGGAGCTGAGGATTGAGCCATGATCTCATTTCATAACAAGGGTTTGAAAATGAAGGTTGGGAGATTATAGTACATCAGAAGCAGATATGCAAATATGTAGATGTAAACAGGAAAAAATGAAAGAAAAGGAGGAAGCTTTCCTGCCAAAGCACGTAAATTTTTTTGCTGTGAGATAGAGATTTGCAAATAAAGAGAGGAAAGAGTTAGAGCACAACTGGAGCAATGGTCACTGTGAAAAGAAAAAATTTGATTGCCTAATTAGGATTCTGGCTGCGCAAGAAGCCAATGTGTCTGTATGGATCAGAATTAATTAATCTGCTACTCCTATTAAAGGCTCCGATTGCTGCTGAACATTCTAAGCATGTATCATGCTCTGTGCCAGCCAGGCCAGCTCTGCCCTCACCCTTCAGCCACGTGTGTGGAGATAGAGCAGGAATGCAGGTAACCCAAAGGATTTAGCAGGCACCACAGTCCTGCTTTGACCAGTCAGTTACAGACTTTTGTCCTTAACTACTAGAAGAATCCCATCTGAAGATCAAAACCCACTGCAGTTTCTACAAGGTTAAACAATGCCAAATGGGTCATATCAAGAGATGACAATGTTTAAATACTTGAAAATATTTTTACATGCAAGAGTCATGCAAGGTTACTTGGCTCATGTATCCTGACTCTCCACTCATTGCTAATGCAGTATTCCACTGCATCAGCAGAATTTATTCCTTTGTTTTGTTTCTTAATTGCCCAGTTTCATCACCTTTCAGTTCTTTATCTGAAACAATAGGATAAACAAAGGAGATTATCCTAGAATTTGGCTCTTCTTTATGCTTGGTAAAACAGATGTCATTAGTTCCTTAAAGCATCAACAGCAGAAGAGACACTATTACAATACCAATGACTGCTAAATTAAAACATTGATTGAAGGGAAGGATGAAAAATGTTTATGCATACTTTGTGTGCCTAAAATTATTACATACTTTTCAAAATATTACCACCTTTTTGCTTTGTTGCATGCCTCGGATACAGTGTTTGTAAGAAATTTAGCATTACTACTGATGATACTACTATCAGTGCTTTTATTTGAAGGGATCCATCAAATAAAGGTGTAGCCTGGTATCCTGAGAAAATAAGGTTCATATAACCTTATTTATATCAGTTTCACCAGGTTCACATCAGTATCTTGATGTGTACATGTGCACATCTCTGTCTCACTCTGATAAAGCCTGGGCTTTTTGGCTCATTTCATCCCTTGTTAATTGACAGAGAGTCAATTCCTGCTTTCACACAGCAGGAAACAAAATAGCATAAGCTCAACCTTTCTGATGTCACAAAGAAAGGTTTTGAATATCCCAGTCACAGGAAAAGCCTCAATGAGATTTTCCACCACTGGAGATACCAAGGGCTCAACAATAAATTGGGCTTCCTTTGTTCCACTACTGACACGAAGTATTTTGGCAAAGAGTGGAGAGGACTTTCAGCATCCTCCTACAATTCCGGACAATACAATTTAGCAAGGAGGAGGCTTTCCCAACTGCTCAAGTCCTGTCCTAATTACACCATGGGGATTCTTGTTTGTAGCAATGATGGAAGTAGGTAAAGACTGTGGAAACCTTTACACAAACTAAAATGGGGCATTTTATACATGGACTCGTCCACCCCATGCTTATGGCAGGCTCTAAGGGAGGAAAGACAGAAAGCCTAATGACCTGCTCTAAACCACATCCACTCACTCCTCAGCCACAGGGGGCTTTTCTGACAGGAAAAAAACATCCAGTAGATGCTCATATTTCCGGTCACACATCTTTCTCTCAGGTCTGTAAGAAGTGTGAGAGATATACTGTTGCAGCACTGGTCACCAGACAGGTGTTCCAAGAAGGAAGGATTCTTATCTGCTAACATCCACACAGGAACCATCTGTCTAGTGTCAGCTACCCTCCCAGTATGATCTTGGCTATGTGTTTTACTGTCATAAAGAAACAAGTTATCATCTTCACAGCCTCCATGCCTTAAAAAAAAATTAAAGACAAGTCGGAGATACTTCAGAAAAACTACTATGCTGTCAAGAGCTGTGGTCTCACCTGGGTGAAAACACTTTGCCAAATGACATCAATGACATCTTGAAGAGATTTTCATTTGGTTAAACAAAAGAGAAAAAATCTTCAGGAAAAAGTTCAGACACTTCAACATCCTGTTCTTGGCCATTTCAGAATGGAATAACTTTTTTCTTATATGTATATATATATATATACACACACACATACATCAACTGGGTTTTTCTTCTGGTTTTACCTTGATGTAAGATTAACTTATTGAAACAAGGGGCCATCATCTCCCCAAGAGAGTAAAGGCAGGCCACATTATCTGGGACTGGCTACATCTCCAGACTAATGAGATTCAATTATCTCTTCTACCATTTTCCCATGCATAACTGAAACTGGGGAGCCTGATTTTACATATTTTCATCAAACAATTCAATCTGTCTTTCCTCCTGCTCTGGTTTTACAAGTATCTATTGTTGCAGCAGATACTTCAAGTAAAGACATGTTTCTGTGATAGGGTAGAGGATCAGAAGAGAGGAGGAGGAAAAGCACGCTGTCAAGAAATGTCTTATCACCTCTGTTTGCTTTCCATGCTGTTCATAACCCTCCTTTCTTACAGGTCCTGCAGCAGTGTTCTCCTGTTGCACCATGGCAAAGCAATACCCTTCGGGCTTTACATAAAACCTGCAAGCATCTTCCAGAAATCTAGGTACACATATTTAGAAATGTATTAAAAAGGTATAAAAATGATGTAGAAAAAGCTTGTTCATGCATACACTAGCTGCATCCAGCAAACTGGAATACTTAGAATATTGAGGCATGAGACCTGCCCACCTGCAACTGCAACAGGCCTCCAAGTTCACTGTCTGATCCAAAGCTCACTGGACTTTTCCCACTCACTCTTGCAGGGATTGAATGAAAATGCAGAAATCTAACCCTCAGTATAGCCAAGGCAGTCTTCAGTATCACACAAGCCTCTCTCAAAGAGCCAAACTGTCAGAGCTGTTTCCAAGTGCACTCTCCAATGTGCAAACATTAGGTTTGTCCAGCGCTAGGTGGGCAGAAGAAGGAATATTCATTTCTAAGGAGGGAAGTGCAGAAAATGTCGCAATTTTGAGCCTGGTCAACTGAGACTAAGGAACCTAGAGACACACAGCCAGACTCCAGGAGATTAATTATAACAAAATTTCAGCAAATGAGTACATTATTCATGAAGACAAAAGCCTCTGGAGAAACAAACTTGGAGCTGATGTAAAGCAGCTATTTTAATCAATAAACCTGTAGCAGAAACCATCTGCACCAGGCCTATTTAAAACCAGCCATTAAATATTTAAAGGCTAAATAACAATCTCAATGCAGCAAATCTACTGGGGCTTATGACCATTAAATCTTTTTTCCTGCTTAAGGAATATATTTCTACAAACTTTCTAATTCAGTCTAACAGCTACCAGTGACGAGGGGAGAGGAAATGCTGTCAAATTAAACCCATTCCTTCTCATTTTGCAAGAGCATCTCTTAAAATTCAAAAGTGGTATCCCTGCTGGGATTTATTCACATATCACCTGATTGTAAATGAAGAAAAATTTTAGCATATCAAGTATTTTTAAAATATATGTGAGGAAACCCTCTCATTCAGCAATTTATATCAATACCTCTGTAACTGTGAGTCCCTTGCAGTCCCAGCTGCAAACAGTACATCATTTTACAAGTAGAAAAGCAGAGCTGCTTGCTTTTCTGGTCCCTGACCAGATAATGCTCAGTCTGGGCATCACCATTTTCTGACATGGCACTTGATGAAAAATAAAAGACTAATAATTTCTGAGAGCTACCCCACACTTTCACTTTGACCCTCTACATGCCCAGACAAATTGGACTGAGTTCCAGAAAGGGCTGCAGAGGTGGTGTAGGCATAGGAGGAAAGGCTACGGAGGCTGGGTTTGTTCAGGAAGAAGAAAAGGTTTGGGCAAAATTGAATTGCTGCCTTCAACTACTTAATAGGAAAGGATAGAGAAGACAGAGTCTGCCTGAAGAAAGAAGCAACAGTCTTCAAGCTGGCACATGGGAAATTCAGATGGGATGTTAGGATAAAAAAATTTTACCATGTGGATGATCAAAGAGAAGAACACACTGTGTAAAGAGACAATTGAATCTTCAGTTTTTCAGATGTTCAAAACTAATTTGAAAAAGGCTCTGAACTTCATCTAGCTGGATCTGTTCTGAAGATTTGCATTAGAGAGTCCTTCCCAACTCAAGTTTTTCTGCAATTCTTTAAGTCTCTCTACACAGCTTTCTGCCTTTACTACTCCATTTTTCCTGTCATTCTTACCTCTCAAATATTGCTCACAGACAATGGCCATACTGTCTCACACCCATGGGAAAATGCTGGCCAACAAAGCCCCAGAATCTAAGAAATTCCATTCAAGCTATTTATTAGTTTGAAGGAATCTGTTTGGACATATCCTGTAAAATGCAACAACAATCTAGTGACAAACACTAGAGAGATTATTCTTTCCTAATGCTGCTAAAGGACAAGACCAAGACAAATTCCAGCATCTCTAACTTCCTTCAGCAGTCTCCATCTCTACCTGCACAGCAACCACTGCCTCAGGCTGTTCACATGCAGTCCAACATAAAGGAAAGAAATTGGTGCTTCTTAGGGAAACAAGGGCAGCTCAGATGTATTCCCTGCTGAGTCTTAGGTATGTCAGTGTCCCCTATAAAATCTTTTTTCAAGAGCGCTTAACTTTTTCTCTCTTACCATTCCTCTGTCCACTGTGGAATGTTTTAATGAAGACTTGTAACACCACAATGCAGCCATCCCTGAAGCTGTACTGACACCCAGAGGAGTTGTCTGGGAATTGCTGCTTAAAAAGGGAATAGAAGATTTTACTGCAAAATCAGATACAAACCCAAACATGATTATCGTTAATTTTTTAAAAGGAGAAGAAAGATAGAGAAATGTTCTATTAAATTCATCTTGGATAAGATAGCTCCACCTCAAAACATGACCTGAGCAAGCTGGCTTGGTATTTACTTGAAGGTATTTCCAAACGAGCAGCAAGACCACTGTAGGTTAGTCACAGTTTGTTTGGATTTGGTTTTTTGTTTTTTCTTTTTATAAATAACTGGCATTTCTTTTTCTTATCATCACATGGTGCCAAAATTCTCAATGGAATGCAAAAAAATTATTTTGAAAAGGGCCTTATCCCAGCTTCTTTGAAATGCTCTTCTTCCATTTCCAGATTTTAATGAAATCTTCAAAATCTTCACTGACCTACAGAAGATGAGATTTGGCAGGCCACGTAATGCTTTAGTGAAACAACAACCTGGATGTCAAGGGACTGGATGTTGTTTGACACAGGACATTATTGAGACCTGGAACATGGCTACATTTATGCACTTCCTTAGCATTCTGCATGAAATTTCAAGCATATCTATTAGGTAACAAAACATCTGTCATTTCCTCAACAACAAATCAGTGCACTTTTACTTAATTCCAGGAAAAGATTAAAGCAGAGGCCACTTTGTTAGGACTTCAACTTTTATTTAACCCAGAGAAAGAAATTGTTTTGCTAAGCATGATGCCATGACAGCCCAATTTAGAACACCTCAGTTATAACCTGGTTCATAAGACACATCTCCACTTGGCCCTCAGGCTAGATGGAGGTGAAGCACATCAGTTGCTTGGTGTCCTGAGATACTACCCAGATAATTTCAGGCCACTTTGGGTTTCTAAATAATCCAGAAGCTACCCTAAATGGCGAGTTTGTTACAACAATGCAAACCAGTCACTTTTGAGAAACAAAATTTTGTTCCTGAAACACAAGAATCCCTCATAAACAGATTCTTGCAATTATGCTAAAGAAGTGGCCTAATTTTCACAAATGCTAAGCACTAAGAAACCCTGACTTTCCTGCCATCTTTTAAAAAATAATCTAAATATTAAAGAATAACCTTAGTTAATATGCATAACACAGAGATCCTGGGCAGAGCAGAACTGCTGAGCTGTTTACACCCCTGCTATAGACTAATTGATGGAGAATAAAACTTCTGTTGGGGGTTTCAGATACAGCTTTTGTGCTGCACTTTTAGATGTCTGGCACAGAAACAGGAAACTAGGAGTCAGGGTTACACTGGCTCCAAGCCACATCTGGTTCTCTGATTTCAGCTCTTGGCATAATTTAGCCAGGCCCATCTCCCCCTACTTGCCCATGGGCATCAGCACTGCCAAAACCTCAGCAAGGCTCTGTGTTTTGGTCTTGCTCCCCTTGTATTTCCCTCCTTGCACAAACCTCTGTGCCAGCGCTGCTAAACGCTCTCTGATTCAATCACCAAGACAAAGCTGTGGGTTTTAGTGGTCCTTTCCTAGTGCAGAGGAGCAGCAGGCAAGCAGGGACAAATTGAATGTTTTTAAGTTTTCAAAAGTTTCTCTGCTCACCCCAGTCCTTTGGCAGGTGTGTTAAAAATGTACTGTGCCTCCTACAGCCTGACATAAGCCCAGAGCCAGGAGACTCGGACACTCACCAATAGACAAGCGAGAGAAAGGGCAGCTATCTGCAGAGCAACCATGCCAAGACACACACCCTGGGAAACAATGGATTTTCCAAGCAGCCCCAGTGAAGAATCTCACTTTTGTTCCATGAGTTAAGTGAAGACTCGTGTCAGAATACCGTTCCCAGCCTCACCCAAACACTAATCTTTGCAGGTCTAAAATATTCCATTGCAAACCTCAAAGGATTACCTATTTTCACACAGCTATCCTTTGTCTTTAGCTTTTTGTCACATTATGGTTTTGACATTTCCCAGTTTTCAGCCACAGTAGAAATACAAACATGAAGATATCTGAAGAATAATGAAAAGGTTTGGCTTTTTTGAGTTTAACACAGTCAACTCAGGGAAAGTAGTACTTCTGTGTGATAGTTTAGAGCAGCTATTTTACCAAACTATGCTTCTATTCTCTTTGAAAGTCTGTTAAACCAGAACTTAGGGATATGAACGGGAATAGAAATACAGCATGAATGCATATAATGAGATGTCCAGGTGTGAAAGCTTGAACACAGTATGCAGCCCAATGTGTGTGTAATATATGTACAGGACTGTGTTTCTTCCCTGGGCTCTGAAGCTCAGTTTTGGCTTTGATAAGACAGCTTGGTACTGAGTGAGAACACATTAAGAACCAGCCTCCTTTCCAAGCAGATGGCAGCTCCTTATGGCAGGGACAGAGCACACGGACACAGGCTTGCTATTCCTGTGCAATGCTCAGAAAACTAGGACTGGGAGGTTTGGGTTTTGGTTTTTGTTGTTTTGGTTGGGTTTTTTCTTCCTTCAACTCTTACAAATGAGTAAGTACACATAAATACAGACATACATGTAGAAAACTACAAGGTACACAACTTTTCCACCCTTGATTGGCTGGAGAATATTGGACCTATATTTATAACCATGCCTAAATACATCCAGAAGAATATATCTTTCTGTCAATTATCCTTTATCACCCCACTAAACCTATCTACCCCCTTTTCCAGGACTTTTAATGTCACTGGGGACTGTAGGTCTGTTGTTTCCAGTCCATAAAGCTGGAGACAGGGATATTCACATTCTACAGTGGCATTGTCAGATCCACTCTTGCTACCCTGCTCCTCCTGGTACAGTTACCACCTGTCCAATGCTTGCAGGGAAAGCAGTAGGCCCTAAAAATTAAATTATCAAATGTCATTTTCTTTTACTAGACAAAAAGAAAATGAGATTATGAGAAGTTATTCCCTTGATATATTCCTGTCTTCTTTGCTGTGAAGCAGTTTTACTTCCCATAGAAGATTCTGCTTTGCAAACCAAAGACTAAAGTAGGCAGGCACGGATAGAAGCAAAGGGGGAAAATAACACAGTTGTTAAAAGAAAAAAGGAGAAAAGAGACTATTGCTTCAGTCTTGGCTATCAGCCAGAGAGTAGAAAGCAGATTAATAGCTGTTATGGTAAACTTCTTAAAGGAAACCAAGGTGCCCAGCTATCTTTACCTTGACAACATCATATTTTTTGTCCTTTAAATGCACTCCAAAATAAAAACTTGAATTCCATATAGAAAACCTGGCTTTGCCCCTTTGTCTACTGGAAATATTCAGAAGGCATTTTCAAGCTAGGTGGTAGTTGACTTTTCATCATTCAGGTAAGATGGTTCCTTTGTCAAGTACATGTGCATTCTGTTGCTTGAAGTTGCCCTAAGGGGAGGAGGAGAGCTGGACTGCTTGCCTTTCCCTTTTGGAAAGTGGGATGACAGTCAAGAAGCCAGATCTCTCTAAAGAAGCCAATTTGTAGTCTCATCATGTGTGGGAGTGTTTTGCATTCCACTGTCTGTCAAAATAATTTGTCAGCAGGGTGAATTTCCTCAGCTATGCATCAGGTGTTGAGATGCCACGGAAGTCATAAGGAGGGGGCAGGTTGGTGAGAAAAGAGGAAGCTAAAATCTCACCCAATCCAGTCTGGGGAGCAAAATGCTGAATGATAAAATGCATTGGTAATAAATACTGATGAGGAAAATAAAAAACACTGTACAGGATACAGTACATGATGTGCTCCATTTCCACCATCTATGAAAGGGGCAGATGCACAAACCCACCTCACATGTGCCTACTGCTAGGAAAACACCTTGCCTCAACAGAAAAGGCTGGGGACTTCATTCTTGAAGAAAATACACGCTCTTTGCATTGCATTCACATCCACCAATAAAGTTATAGACATACAAATCTAAACAAAATTCCGATTTCTTCTTTTCCCAATTATGGTTGACAAGAGCAGAAGCAAAAGCTGTATCTTAAAGCTCATTGTTACTGGGCTGGGGTTGTCAGGATAATGTGTAAGTACCAATTACTAATGACTGTTGCAGAAAATTTTAAGAAGTAAAACCCACGAATTTTCTAGAGCCCAGTTCTCTGTAGATAAGCTACTACTTGACATTAGTGACATAAAAATTCTACTAATCAAAACAGAAGAAGAGATGATTAAATAAGGCTTTGACCACATACAATAACCTAAAGGTAACACCAGGAATCGCTGAAAGTTTGTGTTGAATAGTTTCCAGAACCACCTGATTCTCATAATTTGCAAAGGTCCCTCAGGTCCAGTGCATGAAACACCACAAAGCCATGGCTCATCCTCCTGACCTAGCAGGGCTTGTATATGGCAACACTTTCCTTTGTCCTGCTTTTGTGCCTTCAGACATCAGAATTTAATGCCAGGATCTTTCCATGCCCAGAACCATCTGTGAGATGGCACCACTCCAGCTGAAGTAGCCCAAAGCCTCTTGAATCCTGAGTTGAGAGCATATGTTCCCATGTTTTACCCACTCAGGATAAACCAAGAGCATATCTCATGCAGGCCAGTCATTGCAAAGGTATTTTAATATGAAGATTCCTCTCCATTCTCTCTCATTTTAGCATTGTTTTCCTCTCACAACTCTGCATTTCTTCTACAGCTGAGTCAAGGTGTGTCTACTAATCAGAAATGGCCAGGAGTCCCTGAATAATTCTTGCATTTTTCCCCTCTGAGAATCTTCCAAAACAATGAACATGGCTAAGAACTTGATGTATATAGAGAAATTATATTCACAACAGAAGCTTAAAATACATGAAATTGTTTACCACACCTGTGGACTAGACTAAAAAATTAACAGGTGCCATCCTTGTCAAAGAATTCCTCATAAGTGGGGGTAAGGGAAGATTTATGTCATAGAGAAACTGAAGGAAGGTTTGCCTAATGGTGGATAAATTGTAGCTTCTATCTGGGATGTGTATAAAATTTTAAGTATTGTGACTGCATCATGCTATCAAATAGTAAAAGTTTCAAAAATATAGGACAGTTGCATCAAAATGCATCACTTGATTCACACTTGGTCTCATGCAAGGAACTTACTTTCCCTCCAAACAATTTCTTTCATCTGCTGTATTCTTATAATTTATTTTTCTTTGCTTTCTTCAAAATTCTTTACCTATGTAGCCCATGTTTACCTTCTTCTGAATAATTCTAAGTCCTCTTTACAACACTTTCCCTATTCTTTGCGTCTACACCTTCCTTTCCAGTTACAACCCCACCTTTTGGACCTCACTTTCCCAGCGAGAAGCTGAGTTGTTTCAGGGAAAACTCTCATGCTCCACTTTTAGGTAGTGAGAAAGATCTCTTATAAGCTATTTGTAAAAGTGTCCAAGACAACAGAAGAGAAAGAAAAGGGAAAGTTGAGCAAAAACCAGACACTGCACTCTGTTATACTCAAGTTCTATTATAAGGACTACAAAGGAGTGTACAGTAAAGGTAATGGTGATTTTTGCCTTCACTAAAATAAGATTTGTTTGAAGCAATCAGTACTCATGGAGCCTCATCTGCAAAATAGAAAGCAATTCTTACAGGGGTACAAATACCTGATTAAGAGATAGGCACTTCACTCTCACAGTGTAATTTTATAAATACAGCTTGAACTAAATCTGAACCTGAAAATTAATTCAGATTTTGCTATCAAAAACACCAGGGTAGATTAGTCTGCCTGTTTAGGAGCTGATGCTGAGTTTTCCAATGCAATATTTTTCAGACAAACCCTTGCATTTCTCAAGTCCTTACCAACCTTTCAAATTTTAAAGAATCACCGTCACTAAGCAGTTCCTGCCTAGCATGTTCTGAATAATCTCTTTATATTTTCTAAACTTTCTCTAAATGAACATTCTTGCTCCTTTCTACATGCAAATGCGTATCCCTAATGCTCTTCTCATCTTATAATACACAAAGATTTCTCTTTTAAAAATACCCTAAACCACCTTGTAGCATCTGCATTGTCACATGGATTTCCTGGGCAGCGATCAGATTCTTGTGGCTGAGTTAAACACTTGTCATTTATCTTTTCTATTCTTCCCTCTGAGAAACTAGGTTATTATTGCTTCATAAAGCAATGTCTGGATGATATTACTAGCTAATTAATGTCTATTTAGTGGAAAGGGCTGCCATCTTCCAGCACCTACAGGCGTTTTTTCTTCCTCTCCCTGACAAGACCAGATGGCATCCTGGCCAACCTTCACCCATCTTTCACAAGCCATGCACTTGATTCAGCAACTGCAGCCAGCAGCTTGGGAAACACATTACCATCACAGCTGGACAGATGCACGAAAAGTGCCCGTTACTGCCCCCAGTAGTGGGAAAATTAATGACTTCAATTAAAAGATATAGATTAAACCTCTACCAAGATATAGTCACCTTTTCATTTCGGTATGGTGTTGGGGGTTTTATTTTATTGAATTTTCCAGCTCTGATCATATAACAGGGTGACAAACAACTAAGAAGAGAAATATATGGCAAACAACACACAGCAGACTGAGGTCTTCTGCATCTCACTGCACCATTTAATCACAGAATGAACCCACTCATGTACAAAGGAAGGGTCCAATTACTTCTATCAGTGCAGTCAGACCAGAGTATTTATTCTTTTTTCAAGAACAAGCACCTCTAGTCCTAGCAAATTGTCTTCCCAATGTGTTTTTTTTTTAATGTAATGTTCACACTAATTGATGCTCCTATCAAACTATAATCTCCCCCAGCTCCTGGTTACTGCATCAAGACACTGCTTCAAATCCTGTCCAATCCATCACAGATCAAAGAGAGATCAAATAAAGAACAAAACATGAAATACTATTAACCAACAACTACCTGAAAATAACATGAAGTTCAATTAATTGGAAACAGAAGCATAATTTTTCTCTCAGAAAGACTCCTGCCTAAAAATCATTATATTCACACTGTGCTTTAACCAAACAAGCTTCTGATCAAAAGCAACACCTAACATTGTAATTACTTTTAGATCACTTATTTTGTTCTCTGCTTTCAGTTATTTAAATTATATAAGGGATCATTCACCTTTGAAATTTTTAGTTACATTCCTCACTTGTCAGAAATAATTACTTAATCTTAAAGAAGTTTTACATATATATATGCGTATACGCACATTTATATGTGTGCATATAGTGATGACAGACACACTCTAAGCATCCTGAAGCTATATTATCATCAGCTGTGGTCACACCCTGTTTAGGAGAAAAATGACTACTGAGAAAGCACTCCCAGTGAATCAACATGACACTTTCACACAAAGTCCCCTGTCATTTGCCCTAGGCTATAAGATAATGCATTTTGAGCTGTACAATATTTGTGACTAGATAAAAAACATTGGATGCTGATGACTCTCAGAAGATCCATGAGAGCTCTGTGTGCAGGAGGAATTGACTCCTCTCTTCTCTGCCATATTCTTCTTTAGGAATTTTGCTGAAATCCTTTTTTCAAGTTCTAATTGAAAAATAATTTCTGAAGGGACAAATCTCTGCAAAAAACCTGTGAGCAACTTCAGCTGTCAAAATATAATAGTGCTTTCTAAAGCATTTATTTTTTTCTTTAAAGTACCATGTTAGAGAGATTTTTTTCAGATTGCTAAGTCAAATATCTGGAAGCTTGGAAATTTGGGATCTCATATCATACTGCAACCCTGTTGCACTCAGATGTTACGACAATTTTTAGTCACATTGCCTCTTCCTATTTTCTTCTACCGGACTCTTGCCTCAGTGTTTAAATAGAAATCTGCATGATATCCTCCCATATATCCACTGCACAGCCTCATGATTTATTTCTTTCACACTGCCATAACTGTGCACAGAATGCAAAATTATTAATGTCCTGCTAAGCATCTCTGACAGAGTCTTCCCCATAGTATCTAGGTTTCTCACGACCATGAAATTTACCCTCACTGTGCTCCTTCAGTGTGAGGTTGCAATATTATCTGTATTCTGCAGCTGGGAAAGCAGACACAAACTATCCATTCGTTTAAGTAACACAACCTGAGGCAACAGAAATCCTATTTCTTAGTTTCCAGCCTTCCATACTCTTCAAAAGCTCCCTGTAGTGGCCTCCCAGTAACCAAACCTACTTCACAGTGGACATACACAGAATGAGGAGCCCATGGTTAACCAGCCACTTGCAAAAAGTTTGCTGTAAATCTTCACCATTTAGAAATTCTGTCATGAATGCTGAAAAGAGAAGCCAGTCCCACAGAGCATAATTCAGTTGTCTTAAATTTATTACCTTGCTGTCTCCAGTGTGGTTCCCTGATTCATTTACCATACAGCTTCCACCTTGGTAGCAAGTGAGGCAGTGTCTAAACATATTTCAGAGCTTGCCCACTGTTTAATAACCTGCATGAACCTAGAATTCTGTGTTCTGGAGAGAAACAGCCACAGATCCTTTCCCCATGCCCCTGACCTGTCATTCATTTCTTCCCTATATGGACCCCCCCACGCTCTCCTCCTTTTCATTATTCCCATTCTGACTCAACAGACCCCTGGTTATCCTCTGCACCCTGAACAGATCCCATCCTTTAACCATGCTCCCCAGGTTCCCTCACATGCTCCCCTTTTTGCTTCTACTCCTTTGGCTCCTGCAACTCCTTTTCCGTGTTCCTTCACACACCTTCTCCAGACCATCTCCATCTGACCATGACTACTGCGACCCTTTTCTCCTTGCTGCTGGAGAGCAGCTAATGAGCAGCACAGTCCCACTTCCCTCAGCCCTGTAGGCAGATCTACAACATGAATTAAGCACAGAGGAGCAAAACTGCATGCACAGACAGAAAATTTTGAAAGGAAAGCTCTCAAATCTGAGGTGTTTCCAAAGTGCATAAACAAGCTCATCAGCAGGGCAAATTCAGGGGTAATTTTCATGACAGCAAAAGGCATCTCCCTGGTATTATGATGACATTTTACTAAATGTCATGCTTCCAAAATTTCATTGCAATGAGGTTCATTCCACTACCAGCACTAACACATCTTGGAAAAGAGCCACTGGTTTTATTTATTTTAAATAAGGCCCTTTAAAGGAGCATGTTTCCCACAAATCTTGTCTTCAGAAAGAACTGGTTGTTTGTTAAAGTTTTTGCTGAAAGAAAAAGAATTAGTCATAGACTGAGTCTTAGCATGAAAAATTTCAGCTGAAACAATTAAAGTTTAGAGAAACTGTGAAGAAAAAAATCCCTCATACTAGGCAGTGACAGGAACACTTTACTCTGAGCGATGCTACTAGCTTACTTTGTACTTAATAAATCTACCAAATGTAATTGTTACAGCTAAGCAAACATTTCCAGTCATGCTGATGTAAACAAAATCATTCTTCTTATCAATAAGAAATTAGTCCACATGTTCTCACCATCTCTGCACACTGCCTAAAACTGTTTAAGCATCATTTTTCTCAGCTTTGCCAGCTTCAGATTTTGGGCCCTGCCATTCCAATCTATGGAAAAATGAACCTTAATTCATCATTCTTCACTTTGCAAAGGATAAAAAGATCCAGAATCCCCCAGGGAGAAAACCAGGCAGTTTTCTCCTGGCAGTGCTACCTTGATGACCCTTTCTTGCCATGATATCTCCTCCTGACAGTAGTCTCCAGGTAGCTGGAAAGTTTCCAGTTGGTAGCCTCATGGCTAGACAGTCTGCCATCCACGCTGCACCTGTCCTGGAGCTGTAGGCTCTGTCTGCCCTGTGCCTTGCAGCTCCCTCCCACACACATACTGACAGAAAAGAAAAATCTGAAAAAAAGACCACCTTAACACTATTCCTAATTTTTTCTATACTAAGTTTTAAAACCTGCCCATAGGGTTGCTGGTATAGTAGAACTAGAAACACAATTATGCACGATATATTTGAGGGATGGGGGGAATAGAGCCACAAAACACAAATAGCAATGCCATCAATAGAGTTGTGACATATGTTTCCCACATAATTTTTGGTAGTGATCCACTGATGGTTTTGAAAATCTAAAGTGAAATAACCAAAAAGTTGAGAAAAATTTCTAACATAGGTAACCAGAACAAGAAATACTTTTAAAATCAATCTGAATATAGTAGATAGTACTAATATTTACTAAGGTAAAATTTTCTTTTATGGGGAAATTATCAAAAAGAAAACCACTGTACAGACATCCTACATGGTTCAAGATTATATGAAAACCATTTCCTACATCTTTGATAGCAAGCAGCAGTTCTAGAGATTTCTACTTTATCCCATGGCAACAGAGCTTCCCTGAGGGTGAATGCTTTGACTTTTAACCAACCAGTTGCCAAGAAGATTTTCTTGGCTGGAGCTTCAGACATCCAAAATAAGGTATTTTCTTTCAAAAACTTGGATTTAGGTTTATTAAGAGGGGAGGGTGCCACAGAGAATGAAACAAAGGCAAGAACATAAAATAATGGACAAAGAGGAAGAACAGAAGGGAGAAGCAAAAGAGATGTAGCAAACATATTTGTAATTTCAGCATGTCGGCACAATTAGTTAAGCTTAAAGGAGACATTAGGGGTTGTCTGTGGTGACAGAGACAGTGCATCATCAAGCAGAGAAATGCAGAGGGCTCTTACTGCAGCATATGTGTCTGGCTGGCGTCCTTTTGTTTGTCAGGTACCTCGTAGTGGGGAGAAATCTTTCCAAGGCTGCTGTCACTCAGCATCCTCTTCCGCACCGCAGGGTTCCACCAATCCGATATCCTAAGGACAGAAGGAGGAGGAGAAGAAAGACATTCATATCCCTTGTGTGCTCCACCTCGAAGCTGTCTTATGCCCACTGGTTCCCAGCATTTTTGAGCCCACAGCAAGTTAAAATAGATTAATTCGCTGTGAGTACAATGCTGCTCCTGAACAGGAATGGAAGCATTTCTGATCTGTCAAGAGGATGATAAGAAACAGAGACACTTCATGCTCATTCTTAGGACACAAAAGGCTTCAGGGCTTTACACAGTGGAGTCAGAACTCTGACCATGCAGAGAAGTTTGTAACTCAATCGTTAGTGATTCACGGCAGGATTTAGGGTCAAGTGGTGCGATGTGGTTAAAAGGTGCTGAAGTGCACTAGGCCTGCTGAGGGCTCCAGAAAGCCTAATGGAGTAGATGCCACACCACTGTCCTCCTGTCACTACCACAGCTGGATTTGCTCCTACCTAATACCCATCCTCCCGTATCTCCCAGTCCTTCAGAGAAGGGGACCAGAAAGAGATGCCCATCACTAACACAACTGCTGAAAATCATGTACCAGCAGCACTCACCCAGCTGCCTGCTCCACTACCAGGTCAGGCATTCCTGGTGGCGTCCCCACCTGCTGAGACGTTACCATCTCTGGGTCCAGAATAAAAATCTCATCCTGCGAAATTTCCGTCACAAAGTGCAAGTGCTCCTGTTGAAGTGACACAAGCAGCAAATAATGAACCTGCAGCATCACTGACCTCTCAGAGTACCCAGCTGCCCTAGAATGAGTTGAGTGCATGTCAGGATCTCTGAAGAATATTCAAGGGATTCTGTGTATTTAAGTGTGTACTCATACACACATACATTAAAATCAATGCTATAGAAGTAGCCAATAAATATGTCAGTGATTTCAAGCCAAACAAGATTCTCCACTAGCTAGCTGCACTCACAGCCCCACTTTAAAGGCTGTTACTTGATGACTATGCCATTCTGATGAAACCCATAAAGCCAAGATTTGAATTTTGAAATATGGACCAACACCTGAGGTCTCTTCTTTGATGATGGTTGACAGAACTTTTCATTGTTTGGGTGTACTCTTCCAGATTTTTGCCACCTGTACATTCTGTTTTCTCATCTCCATTACCAAAGCTCTCTTTCCCAATCCTTTATTTTTGTTATTGACACTGAAGGTTTATTGTCTTTCAAAAAAAAAACAAAACAAAAAAACCCCCCAAAAAAACCAAACAAAAACAAAACAAAAAAACCACTGAGTGTGAGTATGCCTGTGTATGTAGGCAAACGGGGGGCAAGAAATTTGCAATTATTTGTGTGCTGGGACCAACAAACAGTATTAATTTTTTTCCCCACAGAATCACAGGATGAAGGAGTAGGCATTAAAAATGACCGTTAGTACAGTGTCAAATATTAGCAAAATATTAGAATATTCCAGAGACAAATTGCCCAGTTTAATCTGTAGCATCATCTTCTTCACCCTTGCCTTCACAATGTTAGATTACAACATCAAACCATTCATTTGACTGCATGCAAAAAAGTCCCACGGTGTCTACATGCAGACACTGAACATGGGAACGCTGAACTGAAGTCACAGCTCCTCTGCTGGAGCTAAATCACCAGCTGCTTTTGCTAAGAAACTGTAATATGTCCATGTGATTCAGAAACAGCTTACACAGGTCTCAGGGGACCAGATACAAACAACTTCAGTGTGAAATCAACAATTTGTGCTTAATGCCGAGTCACTAATTGGCCTGTTCTGGCTACAAATCAGTAACACCAACAGCCCTGTAAAATTTTGTGTCTTTCAGAAAATATATTCAGATTGTCAGATCTATGCCACAGGTCTGAATCCAGCAGAGATACACATTGTTTTGGAGTTCCTTATGCAAATTTTATGCATATCTGCTCATAATTCTCAAATTGTAACAACATCTTAACTTCAATAGCTATTTCATGGCATACACACACACACAGGATCAAGACTGTTGGTGCCTAAAAACATCAGTGAAAAGAAATACAAATACATTGCCGCCACACAGATGCCTCTAGTAAGACTTGATAAGGAAAAAATTGCAGAAAATTCTGATCTCATCAGATTGGTAGTAAATGGAATGGCAGATGGCCAGCAGATACAAGACTTCAGTGAAACAATGTGAATTAGATCAACTAAAAAACAGCCCAGAATTTTTTTCACTTGTTCTCATGAATAACATATTTTGAATAACATCATGAATAACATTTTGCAATACACAGGAAGAATGGTAGATAATTAATTTTAAGCTGCATTTGATGTAGCTTAAAAAAACAAATTTATAGAAACAAAAAAAAAAACCTAATAAGGATTTACCTGAGATCTGTCGATGCGGTAAAAACGATCAGCAGAAGTTGCTGCAAGACAGAGAAACAACAGCAGAAAACAGTCTGAGCAGGACTGCATGGACAAGATGGGCTGTGCTAACATCACTGCCTCATGAAACAACCCCTGTGTCGGTGAAGTCGCAGTGGCTCCACAAGAACACGAGTTAATTCCTTGTGTCCATGTGAGTGGTGTGTCTCAGGCTAACAGCGTGACCAACATCTTTGTCAGTGGTATGGACAGAGGGATGGGGTGTGCCCTTGGTGAGTTCCCTGCTCACACCAGCCTTGGTGGAGCAGTGAATGTGCTGGAGGAAAGCGACACCAGCCAGGGACACCTTGACACGCTTGAGAGGTGGGGCAGTGCAAACCTCATGGAGTTCAACAAAGCGCAATTTCCTACACGGGAGCAATGGCAATCCCATGGGTGGAGAAGGGATTGAGAGCAGCCCTACAGAGATGGACTTGGGGGTGATGGCTGGTGAAAAACTCAATATGAGCCATCTGGGTGCACTTTTAGCCAGAAAGCCAACCATGTCCTGGGCTTCAGCAAAAAGGAAAGTGGCCAGCAGGTCAAGGGAAGGGATTCTCAGCCTCTACTCTGCTCTTGTACAGTTCTGCTGCCCCCAACACTAGAAGGACCTGGAACTGTGTGAGCAAATCCAGAGGAGAGCCAGAAAGTTGATAAGAGCACTGGAGAACCTCCCTTACAAATACAGACTGAGAAAGTAGGGGCTGTTCAGCCTGAGAACAGAAGGTTGCATGGTGACCTCAAAGCAACCTTCCAGCATCTGAAGAGGTCTGCAGAGAGGCTGAAGGCAGATTGTCCATCATGAACTGTGACAGGACAAGGAGTAAGGGCTACAAACGGAAGAAAGGGGAAATTCAGGCTGGATATTATGAAGAAATTACTGTGAGAGTGGTGAGATAGTTGAATAGGTTGCCCAGGGAACTTATGAATGTCCCAGTCCCGGAAGTGTTCAGGCTGGGTAAGGCCTTGAGCAGCCTGGTCTAGTGAGAAGTGTCCTGCCCATGGCAGCGGGGGTTGGGTCTAGATGACCTTTAAGGTCCCTTCCAGCCCTTAACATTCCACGATTCTGTGATATTCCTATCCCATTAAATGCTGAATTTAAAGATAAGAGATAATGAAACAGTAGTCACTGAAAACATTAACTTGAAATAAATAGTTTTAAAATTTATAAAATGCATTTCAGTCCTATAAGAAGAATTGATTACATTAAAATAGGTACCAGAAAAAGCTGCTTCCTTCCAATAAGAGTATAGCAAGCATATACTGAATTTGATGGGTCTGATGGGATAATTCAAATTCTGAATCTAAAGAATAATAACATGCTTGGGAGCTCTAAATAAATCAAATGCTTGGCCACAGATATTGACACTGAATTAGCAATATGTTAAAGGAAAATTTATGCTACTCATGAAAAACACATGAAAATAGGGGGATTCACTAAATAAAGCATGCATTATGAATCTTGTCATAGTCAAATAATTTGTATTACTAAACTCTTAAGTATTTATCATCCACAGTGTGCTTCATCAGATGTGATTTTTTGTATCTGCTTTGCTTTTATTTGGGTGAGTGAAATCAGGTTCATTCACTCTGCAATTTTGACACAAGAGCACAGCGATGTAGTATTGAAGGTTTTGGCACTTCACAGGAATATCAAACACTGAAGACAAAAAACTGAACACGTCTATCCATCCAGCTTCCTCCAAACACCAAGCAGATTCTCACTAAGGCTTTTATCAATGTCCCTCATGAGAGACAAGGAAGGGTGATTAGAAATTGCCAAGGAGAATGTGGTTTTGCTTGGAGCATTAAAATTCTAAGTCTCCCCATGCTGAAGCTTTTGTAAAAGCAGATGCCATCCATTTCAGCTGCTAATTCCTGTGCTCTGTAGCCTGATGTAAAGCCTAGATAAATCATCTGCTTTGATAAAGTCTGGATCAAATACAAGTGCAGCTCTTCAGTGCAGAGCTACAAGGAAAGGGAGGTACCTTTCTGTTGCCTAAACACTGCAGTACCTAAAGACTAGAGCATCTGCAGAGAAACCAGGGTGAAGAACTCAGCCTAACCAGCAGCAGTGAATTGCACAACTGGCTGCACTCTGATCTCGGGCAGTGCATGCCATAAAGTCTGCTCATCACAGAGACTGTCTGCAGCAGAGACACTGATAAACCAAGCTTCTAATCTGCCTCAGGGGAACGCCTCTGTGGGATGGAAATAGCTACAGCAGATATTTTGATTGTTAGGTGAAGGGTCTGATTCATTTTTTAGAGGGGAAAGGGGGGCACTGATCTGCTTTTTTACCTGCTCAGTGTAACAAGAAGGAACAGCTGCCTCTCTAGTAATATACTCAGAACTATCCTCCAAAGCACACCGGAAACAGGCAGCATGCTAGGCACGGGAGAAGGGAGATGCACTTACCATCTAGGAAGCACCATCTAGGAGAGAGCCTCTGAACAGAAAGCACTCTGGGGAAAGAGCTTTCCTGGTCCTGGATTGGGCATGAAACTTACATTATTAAAAAATCCCAACAAACTGTTTCTTCATTAAAAAGGACTATTTTTTAGACTTTGACTTTTTAATTTTGAGTTACTGACACTGCACAATGTGCAAAATCTATATAACCCAGGAACTGAATTAAACTACTGGGGAAGAATTAAGATCTTCTTCCTGAGCTGTACTTCTCAAAGACTCAAACAGGCTACCTCATGTGTTTTTAGCCCTTACTGGAGAGGCAAAAGGCATCAAAAGGGATTTAAGAGAGCAGAGGATTATCATGGCTCTGCTCCATGCTGCCAGTGAATGGTCAACCACCTCCATAAATCTGCTGCATATAACATTTAAACACAAATATATTTGCACAGGGCAAAACATAGCACAGGTCTTTGGCACACGCAATTTTTATAGAGACAGATTCGATCCTTATTCATATCTTTAGCAGTACAATCAGCACATCTGTAAATGCTGTAAATTCAGGAACATGTTGGCCCAAGATTAAACTTTATTCTTCCTTCAGAAAACAAACCACAGAGTAGTATACCAAGTCACACGGCAGGAAAGGAAAAAGTAAAAGCACCAGGGAGGATTTTACAGGATACCATAAACCCTATTTGCATATACAGCTTATGGTATCCAGCCTCTGTGCATCACAGAGATGAAGACAATGACAGCGTAACAGAAAGTGAACTATAACGTACATGGGGAGCAAATAACACATCTCAGGGATTTCATTGAATCAGATTGAAAATGCAGCTTTGTCTAACACGGGCAGACAGACTTTTGGGATTTTTAGGTTTGATTGTACTGCCACTAGAGTGTTTGTCAAAAAATCAAGGATCTCTGAAATACACTAGACTTGTTGACATTGTTGTATCTACATGCACAAAGCTTTACATGTCTTAACATTTAGTTCACTCTGTGTGGAATGGAGGAGATTGCAACACAAAGGAGAAAAGGAAGAAAACACCCAATGGCGTGTACTAAAATGCAGTTTATAAAAAGAGGAGAAGTGAGTAAAATTCTGAGGAAATGAAGATGGGAATACTGCTGGTAAATGTCAACTCAAGTCATAAATTGCACATTGTGACATACTCCCTCTAAGACTTCATTACAGTTCAGCTACAGAACTAGCTTGCAAAGTCTCAGGCCCATGAGAATAATATTCTGCAAACTCATTAGAGAAGCAAAACAGAATGAGAAAACACTCCAGTATATTTTTTTCTCATTTGCACTTGGTTTTGCTAATATTTCTGCTGACTCCCTATATTTTGAACTGCAGAGGAATCATGCCAGAGAACTGCATGTATGAGACTTAAAAGTGCCCACGACACCTTATTAGTGAGGTATGAAGACAGTTCCATTAGCTAAAGCACCCTATTCATGCCCTTTATCCCCCTCTTTTTCCCCACTTATGTAATATGTGGAGGGATACCAACAAATATGGAACAAACCTCAACCCAATGAGACAATTTGCAGAAATGACCCACTGAGGCAAAAAAAAAAAAAAAAAAGGAACGCTAGACAAACAAGTGCCAAAGACAAAACAAAGAGGGGTGCATTTAAAACATAGCATCATAAAACATGAATGGTGTGTTAGGGATTTCACACTGCTGTGCACTAGAGAAGATAGGCAGGCAACTAATTTATATACTGCTGTAACTGCAGAGGTTAGAGCCAAGTATAGAGCTGATTTCTGACATTTCATACTCTCTTGTACATCTCCCCATACACACAGATTTAGCTCTTCATTTTACCTCAGGCAGTTTCCTACACATGGAGCAGTCAGCAGCCACTTAGGTTAATTTACAATGAGTGGAACAGACTCATACATGCTGGTTTATTAGTCAGTTTTCTAGACACTAACACTGTTCTAAAACTGAGTTCCAGTGCAATGATTGATGGAAATGTCAAGAATATGAAGTTAGCATTAGATAGGGAAAGAAAGAAACAAACCATGAACTGATATAAAGAAGATAACTCAAGGAAAACATGCCAAATTGCATTTTCTTATAGTGTCTGCAGCCAGTGTCTGCATCTACAGGCATTCTTGAGAAACTGGAATTGTGTATCACCCAAGTAATGATTAACTCCAAAAAAATTAACTGTAATTTCACCACAGTTGGTTCCTGTGGTTGGTCTCTGTATTCTTTCTCAGTGAACTCATTCCTGCACATCCAACAAGACTTGCATTCTTATTTCTAGGAAAATGCTATCATCACCATGCAAACTTGTTCTGTAACCCTAAGCACTATGTCAACTGACCATAGATTGTGCCAAGTCTCCATGCTAATATCATATAATTTCAGGAGTCAGTAGTTAGTCTCAGTTTACTTCTAATTTAAGCACTCTTCAATGAATTGTTTTACTGAGAGAAATATGTGTTCCTGAATGATACTTCCAACTGAAAAGACAAGTTCTGTATTGCATAAATTGTAGAATAAAGTTGCAAAACATGAAGAGATCAATTTTAAGAACCATCCACCTAAACTAAAACCTATTGATCTCATGAAGAAAATACACACGTACTTAGGAGGGACTATAAAATTACCCTGAAAATTATATAAAGGTGGATGACTGTCCTGTACAGAATTATTAAGAGGTTGGGCCTGCTAAAAGACTTTTTTTTTCCTCAGAGGTAGACTTTATTACAATAGCTATACAATACAACATGTCATTTCTAAATTTCTCAGACAAACAGTTTTACTTCTGCCATTTGTCCTACAGGACACCTTTTCTCATTCACTTCAATATGGAAAACACTGCTATTGCAATATCACTCACATCACCAAACTCCACTAACTTTAAAGATTATTCCATAAAACTTGCCCAAGAGAAAGCAGAACTAGCTTCCAATACTTAAAGGTAAATACAATAATCAGATAATTAGAAATTCATCTAACATATGGGTCTTTCACCCAAGAACATATGGGTTCAAAGACAAAGAGTGCTGTTCCCATTTTTAAGCCTCTTTCTGCTCTGATGCTAAAAGGAAATCTTATCTTACCTGGTAATGAACTCTCTGTGTAGCAGACGTTACTGACTGTAGGTCCTAGCAGGAAAATGAAAGACACAGTAGTGATGAAAAAGATTAAAGCAACAAGAGCTGTTTGTAGTCCTACTATCTGAAGTGGCTGGAGAAACACAAATCATTCTGCAAATATTTTTCACTGGTTTCAAGCATATGAAACAAACTCCATAGAAAAGTCAAGGAAAGCTCACTCAAAGTTTAGATTTGTATGCATTTGATCCAAAAAACAGTTTTTTAAAAAAGAGATTATACAAATGTACCTTTTCACATTAAAAAAGTCTATTTGTTCCAAGAGAACTATCTAAATTTACAATATCAGTAACACAATTAATGTAAATATGTCAAAAATCTTTGAGACACTTTTGCAAATATTTCTGAGTGATTAATGCACTAAAGAAAATCACTGACACTTCTCTCTATTTTAAAACAACCTTAATCCAAGAAGGTCATATCAGAATGATCCTGACATTTAACAGGTTCAGGCATCTAATTTATTTTAATAGAGATTTTGTCAAATAGTTATAGCACATGACACAGTCTATTAATGAGCCTGGCCTGCAGACCATTGTCCTCCAACAGCATGCAAACCTTGGCATCTCTACTCCCAGCAAATGGGACTGAGCCAAATCAAGCACACATACACAAAAACCAGTACAAACCCTGCAAAAGGTTGGAGAAATGGAGTTCCTCCACAACCACGATGGGTAATTCAAACAAAATATCCATCTGTGCTTCCTTCACATCTGTATCTAAAACTGCCTGAACTCAGTGTGAGATCACATTTCCAGTCTGATGAGATCATCATTATTATTATTTCACTGTAATTTTCTGTACTGAATACTTAAAAAATGCACTACCTTACAATGTGGTTTTATGTCTGATAATAATCACACCCCAGGTCTGAACGTCCAAAAGTGCATTTAATGAATGGAATCTTGGCTGAAATGCAAAGAAGTAAAAGCCTGAAGTGAGATACTAAGTTTCATAATCAGACTGTAAGAGTGGAGCTCCAAAATCTATGGGAAGTCAATGGCTCCCAAAGAGTTCAGCGGAAGGGATGAGGTTCATAGCTCCTACATAAACTAGACTAATAATTTATAATTTTTTATAAATATGAATATATAAATTGTTTATAAATGTAATGTCATCAGACTTGTAAATGTTATTGAAAGCTATCACTAAGAGACTGAAAAAAATCAGAGACAATACATTAATGAAAATCCATTAGCTTATCACTAAAGGGATTCACACTTAAGATGATTCAGGTAATGAGGCATTTGGAATCTGCATTTCCCAGGGTGCATTGTAGAATGAACTCTCATTAGGCAAGGTGTTCGAGAATAAGAGTGAAACTACTGCTAGCTGCATGAACACTCATTTCTGTGTCTTTGAAACTACCTAGTTGATATTTGCTGTGTTAAGTGGTGTCTCAAGATTACTCTATGACAGTATTAGAGAACAATTTTTGCATAATTAGACCTACTCAAATACCACAGTGTTTATCCTTTCATAACACTCTAATCCATAATTTATGTAATTTCAACAAGGTATATGGAAAGTCCTACTTTTCCATTATAAATCAAGGAGAAGGAAACACACCCATCCACTTCAATTCTGTTATAATTTAAAAGGAATCAGTATGATTTTTAATTTCCTGTTTAAGGGATATTTTTCAGTGCTTTTATTGTCACATCTTAATTCTAGAATTTTGGTTTCAATGGTAGGCAAATTGCAGTACTCTTGATACATGGTTGTTGCAATTATTTGACCCCTGGACTCAGAACTGAAAGAAGCATAAAAAAGGTTTGCAAATGATACCTGAATTGACAAAAGCCTCACCTCTTGTAGACGGTCAATGTACATACGACAAGTCTCCAAGTCGCAATCGCCTCGTACAACTATGATTCCTAGGGGAATGGCTGAAAAAATTATAAACAAAGTAAAACCTCTTTAACTGAAGTCTCTTGTACTGTAACAGACTTGCAATGGTTTCCAGCTTATTTTTTTAATATCCTCATGAAATTTTTCTTCTCTCTAAACCTTAACAGTTACATCAAAGCAAAAGTATATTATTCATCATTAGTTTCACCCATTTATAATTATCAAACATATCCAGTTAAACTGTGTACTTCATTCTCAGATCTGAACATCAAATATTATCTGTAAAACAAAGGAACATACTCCAGAGCAAGATTTAGGGGGGGCACCCTTATATCTTGAAATAAGAGAGGTATTTCATTCTCAGAACTCAAAGTCTACACATTTAAAGCAATGGAACTCACTGGTGATTTCAGGGAAAACTATCCAATGCCAGGTTGTCTTGATGTAATGCTGCTTTTAAATCAAAACAGGCATTATTCCATCTACACACAGAATTGACATATTTTCTTATTTAGTCAGACAAAAAAAAATTTAAAAAGATACTTCCTGAAAATACAGCAAAACCTTTCAGGTTAGGGTAAATTTTTAATAAGAGGAGATTGAGGTTACCACATTCATTCTGTTTTTGCCAACAAAAAGAGTCCAAAACAAATTCACAAAAAGAAAAAAAAATAAAGAACACAATAAAAGAAAAGAAAAGAAAGTGAGTCCACAAGAAAGGAAACAAGAGAGCTACCTACTAAGATCTCATTAAATAAAATGAAAACAAGTTAATATCCTTGAGTACCTGATTTTGTGAAAGTGAATCACTGAATTAAGTTCTTTTTTTCTCCCTGAAGGGTCTTTAATCAAATAATGGCCAAAAAAATTATGGGAGCAGCAGGAAACATATTTAAATCTTCATTTGAAATATTCCAGAAGCAGAACAGAATATCAACTCATAAACAATTTTGATAACTGGATAATAAGCAGCAACATAAAATCACCAAGGTTTCTGAGATAAACAGAAAACACAACTGTGCTGTGACCCTTCCTGTCATTGAAAAGAAGTTGATTAAGAGGGAGAGATATTTAAATACTGACAAGTTCTTCATTCTGATAAGAGAATAAGACAGTGCTGCAAGATACTGGGGAAGAGAGCTCCCATTTTTCTAGACCTCTGAGGTTTGAAGCACAAAGGGAAGCACAGTGGTTTCCAGGGAGAAGAGCTGGGGAGCACCTCCTGCACTCAAGGTCACTGTGGACTTCGGAGGCCATCACAGAGCTCAACAACTGCCAGAATTGTGCTTGGGAAGCATATTGAATGGCAGAAGAGCAATGAACCCAGGAAAACAGGAGGCAGGGGAACAATGCTGGAGTAAGAACAAGACCATAAGGAAAGAATAGCAGGAAGGAAGAGGTCACACATCTCCTGAAACAACACTAACAGCCAATAGTGATGACAATCCCTCCGCACATTTTCAGAAGGGCTAAGTGGAAACAGTGCTTGTGGAGACCTCCCAGATTCTTTCACTAGAGAAATAAGACTGAGAGACAAGTGAGTGGAAGGATGGTCACCGACAGGACTTGCTTCACACACTACAGTGCTCTGGGCTACAGACTAATTCTCTTTGCTTATTGTTTATTATTGCTCAGCCTACCTTGGCAGGAGCCCCTGAAGCTCTTTGCAGAGAGTTTTTAATAGCTATCTAGTTTCAATTGAGTAGATCCCTTTGCAGCCCTTATTGAAAGAAGTGTTTGTTAAATTCATTTATAGCACTAAAAACTGAATTGTAGCAGACATGACTACACCTCCAACAGCTACAGAGCACTAGGGAGTTACAGCACTGTTTCACAGATTGCCACCACAGATTTTTTCTCTCTTCTATGCACTTAATGGGGACTAAAGCTTTGACTTGACGAAACAACACAGATAACAAATTGGAATGCTTAACTATCACCATTCCTGACAAATCAGAAGAGAAGGGCCTTAAAAAATTTCTAATTCTTAAGAAATCCACCAAAATACTTAAAAGAAAAAGCTAGCATGCAATAGATTCATTAGTGGTGATATGTCATGAGTCTCATCTAATGATTGAAGAAGTAGTGATTAAATTAAAGTTAATTAAATTAATTAAATTTAATTAAATTAATTTAAATTATTATGTCATGTGATTCTTAGTGGTCAAAGAACAGTTCTGAAACTCTGGGCTGTGTGACTTTGTCGTTAAAAAGAAAAGTGCTGCCTTAATTGTTTGGAAATCGTGAATTAGCATGATCTGTGTTTTTTGGGGTCAATGGTTGCTAACAGATAATGTGTGGGGTGGGTCTCAAGTGGTTCCATTCCATATGGTTCATGGCTTTTAAAAAGCCTTTTAAGTCATTACTGGATAACACTACAGTATATGCTAAAACGTTGCTTTCCGGTTTTTATTGTTGTTGTTGTTTGTTTGTTGCTTGCTTGGTTCCTTTTACAAGACTCATTTGGCTTTCAGCAAGGAAAATGTTCACAGCCCTCATTTTTATCATAAATGGCAATAAGCAATCAAAATGCACCACACAGTCAAGACTTGCAAAGTGCTTCACAATAGTTGCTATTCTAAAACAAAAGCAAATGCTTAGTGATTGATAATGGGATAGAAACTCTGGGGTTGCTGCTCATTCTACAAATAGTGTGATCCCATACAATAGAGGCAAAATGAGTTAATTTATGAAAAATCAATTAAAGGCCAAGTCAGCGTGCATTGTGGGCACTTTCATCCAGGACTAAAGGAGCCTCTCCTGTGTGGATAAGGATGTGGAGAGTACAGAGGCACAGGAATTACTGGATATACCAGGAGAGCGGTGGGAGTGCAAACCCATTAAGAGCACAGGCACTACAAAACTATTTTCCCACACACTGTCCACTCCTGTGAATATATGGATAAACCCACACATTTGAATATACCAAAAATAAGGGATAGTCTCAGATTATGAGCCAAGCCACAGCACTCAAGTGCCAGATATTTTTCTCCTGAGGCATCTGTTCTTCTAGTCACTTGGTTCCATCTCCCAGCTCCTTTGTGCCCCCTGAATGATGAAAAAGGATTTTGTCCAGGCAGCTGTGACAAGCAGCAGTGCAAGAACCCCAGGAAATGCTTCATAATCTGAACTGGTACTGCCAAAAGGCTTTTGGTCCTAGCAACACTAACCAAAACTAAGGATCAGCAGGAGGAGGGTTGGGTAGATGCAGCAGTATGGGCAGCATGGTGTTCTAATGAACTGAAAGATTAGGAGTGATTTCCCACGTCCTCATGAAATCACCTATGGAATTCATAAACAACAAACAAATCTTCCACCTATTAAGTGCCCATCATGCTAAATACCTAGAGCTAATGAATTCTTTAATAGTATTGAGGACATAAACGAAGGAAGCCCAAATATACTTACACATATTATAAAATCCAATTAACTTCCCTGTTTATTGTTATCAAAGGATTCAATTTGTGATCTTAATACCATGATTAACCCACTCAAATCCCAAACAAAACAGCCTTGAGACAGAATATTACAGTAGATGTGAATGCCAGGAAATCTCATTCTAATTTTGACATACCTCAGGAGACTGGGGAGATTAGACATTGAACTGTAAATGTTTAATGTAACAAATAAAGTATCCTCACTACTGAATATGACATAAGAATGCCATTTTCCTGAGGGGTTTCCACTGATATTAAGAATATGAAGGATGAAGTAAATTCATGGAGGAGAATTATAAAATATTCAGACATTTATCTTAAGAGGTTTAGTTTGCACCACTATGGTTTTAATGAAAGTGAGTTTGTATAAAAGGATTTCCTTATCACACAAATCTAAGCCACGTATCTCTTAAGATCCTTTCTGCTTATTACACTGAGAAAACTCAATTCTCCCTAGGTTCACTGATTACTAGTTTAGCCCACTTTCAAAATCCCCACATATAAGGAGGTAAAACACAGTAGAGGTTATCAGATTAAACCAGACCATGTTTGAAAAGGCAGTCATCCCTTCCAGTCTCTTGATTTTCTCCAATACCCTGCCAAAGGGGAGAAAGCTGCCCAGGTCAAGGGAAGAGAGAACCTGTGCCAAACACCACACAAAAAAAGAACAGATTATAGAAAATAATTTGAAGAGCTGGGAATAGAAACTGGCTGGGAATGGATACTGGGACTAAGAGCTGACAGCAGAGATCTGGATAAACAACAAGTAAGTATTTAGGGTAAAGAAAAAGAACAGGAACCTGAGCTGTGAGGTCTGCAGAGACAGACTAAGGCAGGAAGGATGTGTGTAGGCTGAGTTATCCGGAGGGAACAACCAGGACTGAAAAAGTAAGAAGAAATCAAATCAGAAAAGAACTAAGGAAACACACAGGTAGAATATGGACAGAAGAACCTCACAGAAAGGCTTGCATGAGGAAAAAAACTACAGTGTGATTTCCTGGAAAGTTTGAAAAGGAACTTGTTTCTCCCCACTTCTCTAAGGCAAATATAAATTTGCACCTATTTGAAATACTGCCCATCTCATCTAGTCTAAAGAAAATAACAAATGTAACACATTACTATTTCCTACTAGCTCAAAAGGCAGAGGACTGTACTGAATATGCCCTATGAGGTGTTAGGACAAGGTAGATTTAGATTAGATATTAGGAAGAAATTCTCTACAACAAGACTGGCAAGACACTGGAACGGGTTGCCCACAGAAGTGGTTGATATCCCATCCCTTGGGAGAATTCAAGGTCAAGGACTTTGAACAGCCTGCTCTAGTCCCTGCCCATAACAATGGGGTTTTTTTAGATTATTTTTAAAGATCCCTACCTACTCAAATCATTCTATGATTCTATAACGCCATGATATAAAATTTCAACGACTTGGGTTTACTCCTTCCCCCAGCCTCAGGCAATAACTATTTCCAGTATTTAACTCATGACTGACTTCTAATCCCCTGACTTTTGTTAGAGACTTCTAAGCAGAGTGAAGGTAATGTCTCTTATGGAGCTTCCACCACGTGTCCAAAGAGCACAGCTCCTGACAAATAAACGCCCATTGATGCATCTTTTACGGGATGAAAGAGAAGTTGATAGCTACGCAGTCTGCCTCATCTAAATCCATCCAGCTCAAAGTTGTTTGCCAACATAAGCACATTTCCTTCATGCCTCATTAGGAAGTCTTCTGCCCCCTGAAGACTTGTATATTACATAATCAGGATATAAATACCAAGTCCTAAGTGTTGACCCCTTCTTCCTTAGCTAGCTGTTCAAAATCACATGAACTAGTCTCCAAATTAGCTTCATCTGTGCTATCCCTAAGTTTTAAAGGGTCAGAATGCTTTTGATAGATCAAGGCTTCTAAGGGCATTTCTGGCATGAGCAAGCTATAGTATCACTGTACATGTACACATCACAATGACTCACAAGCTAGTCACTTTGTGTACTCCCATATATCTGATAAGAACCCCTAAGATGACCCCAAAACCCTCAGGTAACCCACAGATATTGGAGGCTGTGCAGAATAGGATTGTTAGTTTACAGACAGTCCAATCGTTATACACACAGAACTAAATTTTATCTCAAAATTTCTTTGGAGTCTAATGTGCAATGTTATTCTAGAGGACGTAAGCAGCAGCTGCCTCTACGTAAAAGAAAGTGTGGGAAACCCAGAGCTGAGAGCTGATACAAGGCTGAGAGTTATTTCTCATACTGTCATCACTGCAATTGGGTTCCTCCTTAATCTTAATGGTACTGAGGAAGCTAAAATTATTCTCCATGGCTAGGACACACACAAGTTAAGGGCAGTAAGGACTGATATACCCTATTAAAAAATTCCCACAACTGTTCAGTTACTGCTTATGGTGAGATACTTCTCTGATATTTTTTTATGGTGTAAATCTGAAATAGTGTTGCTAGGAAGAACTAACAAGCACTGAAGATCACTAGGTCACTAGCTGACTTTGTTTTGTCTGTTGCTTTTTTTTTTTTAACATAATTAGTTTCTGCATATGCCTCCACTGCCAGAAAATTCTTAATTATATTGGAAAGGAGAAAATAGGGTGTCACACAGAAAGATTTTGCTGTCTTAAAAATAACTAAATTGTTCACCCACAGTGCTGCATTGGATCACACATTTCTGCTAGAACAGGAAGCCAGAGAGAGAGTGCACGCAAGATAAGAAGGCAAGAGAGGCAGAATTAAATTCTGTCCGTCTAGAAACATCAGTCCAGCTCATTTCTTGAGTAAGATAATAATTGTAATGTACAACTCTCATATTGGCCAGAGATGGTGAAGCTTGTGACTAAGGTGACAAGTGCTTGGGACATGAATCAGGAGATGTTAGAAAAGACAGCTACATTTTCAGAAAGAACATTACAACATAACTAAAATGCCAACATATATCCCTTTCTTAAAATGCTGCATGGAAGCGTTCATCCCTCCTCACTGAAGGATCAATAAGCATCCTCTGCACCATCATTAATCATCTCCCTCACAATAGTACTGAGATCCTGACAGGAGAAAAGAAGGAGCAAGGGGAGGGAGGAAAGGGACAATTCAGAAACAGCATCTTGGTTAAATGCCAGTTGCATTGACAAGAAAAGTAGAAAACAACAGAAGGAGAATGAGCTAAGGACAGCAATGCCCTTCAAAGGACAAAATTACATCCTTTAATTGTTCTGGAGGTTTTCAAAGTGAGGTGTCTACCTCCAGCTGAGTGAAGATTAATCTTCATGGAACTGTTTGTATCATGAGCCCCTGTAATTAAGGAAGTGCAGTCTTAGGTGAAATAGTTGATAGATTCAAATCAGTATTTCAGGCAAACAAGGGGAATTAATGTATTTACTGTGAGTAAAAATTAACCAGATTATTACATTGAGGTCAGAGTTTTCAAAATGGCATTATGAAGACATGTAACAAGCAAAAAACCATAATAGGTTCTTTGCTACTTTTCCTTCAGGAAAAACTCCTTATTAACTGGCTTCCTTTTCCTATTCAGCTAGCTGTGAGATTCTGCTTTGTTCTCAAACTATTTAGGCAGGTCAAAGTGTTTTTAATCCTTGTGGATGGAGAATATATATGAAGTGTAGCATTCTGGATTCAGTTGTAGGTATTCTGCCAAAGCCTGAACTAGTACAAAGACAAGAGCTGCAGTCCTGCTGAAGGAAACCAGCACCTCTTCAGAAAAAACTCCCCAGTAAAAGAGGCATTTAAAGTTGTATAACAGAGAAGTAGGCTTATGACCACCAGTGTGCAGTGCAGGTAACATGCCCTCTCACAGGGCATTGCTACTGCAAAGACCAAGGTGAAGTATCTTTTCTGGTTTCTTTTAGGATAATGGGGATATTTGCTTTCTCTTAAAGTATTAACAGCAATGCACAAGCATTACTGGGACAGTTAAAAGAGGACTGGTAGGAAAAACAACTGGATAAAAAAATACCTGGGGAGAATAGTCCAGTGCAACTATGTTATATTATCAAGGTGGACATGCATTAACTTCAAAGAGACAAAAGGGTTTTATTACAAATGACCCACCAATATCCAAAAGCAATCATTTTAACTGTTGATGAACAAACATCTGGGTTTTGAATGATAACCTCTTCAGCACACTCCTAGTAAGTGATCAAATTCATATGAAACCTAAAACTGAGATGTCAGATCAGTTGCTGGCATTTTCTTATGATGTCATCATTATGAATTTTGGCAGACAACAAATAACATAAATACACAATTGACCTGCAGTGACAATAGTGTAAGAAGTTGTATATTTTATGTCAGAACATGCAGTGGCTCCTAAAGACAAAATACAGGCTAAATACAGACACAAAGTTTACATCCATAGTAAGGATGGATGAGGATAGTTCTCCTCAGATGGGAAATCCACAAATGAACCAGGTTGTTTCTGACAGAGTTGGGAAGTTGTGTGTTCAATGTGGTCTGAAATCCACTCAATGTCAAACTCTGAATTTAAACTCAAAGCAAGTTCTCCTCCAGTGAGGAATAATCCTGATCCTGTTAAAATTCTTCTCAGTCCATTGAAGGTTTTGATTGCTTTAAATATGACCAAAATCCTTGACTTCAGTTAAGATTGGCAAGACCTATATTAAAATTTCAATTATTTTCTTGTAAGGAGAGCTGGTAGATTGAGGAGGGGTGGGACTAAAAGAGTGAAATGGAAATAATTTAACTATCTTCCAACAATTACATAAGCAAACCAATTAAAAGGATTGCCATCCTGTAACTACCAGAGCACTCTGTATTGCAAAGAGAACTGAAGATCTGTTGCACAACAAACAGACATGTTTGTAATTTAATATGAATAATGAGCCAGATGCATAACAAGACTATTAAATTGTTATCATGAGCAGTCCTGCCCCTCATTGATTAATGACTGTGTCACCATGGAAAGGAATTCCATTTCTAGGTTCAGACTGTCATCATTAAGGTTGCCAAAGCAACCACTGCCTGCTTTTGACTTACCCCTAAACATGGTAATTAAGCCACTACATGAGGAAACAAAACAGCAATTATTCTCTGAAGTGGAAAACTGAAGGCTGGTGAAAAATAAGGGTCTGGGGAGCCCAGATTTGTTCCCCAAGAAAAATGTACCTGTGCAAGAACCATGTTCCAGGTCAGTGCACGCCCTCAATATCAAATATATTATGGTCTCCCACTCAATTTGAAATGTGATGCTAATCATAAAATCTGGTACAGTTTCATATACTAGAAACCCAGCAGAATCAATAGGCAGAATAAAAAAATACCCGGTATGAAAAACACTTATTTTACAGCAAATATAATCAGAGGCCAGAAACACAGTTAAATAAGAAAGCAGGTGGAATCTCTTTACATGATCTTTATAGAGGCTATTTATATAGAGGGAACACATTTGTACATATGCACATATAGATGAGCTTACTCTCTACATTACTCGTCCAAAAATGTATGCTTGACTCTTTGTTTGGAGGTTTGTTGTCATTTTTGGGGTGGGGGTTGTTTTGGTCAATGCAAAATTTATACAGAACATTCTACCAAGAGCAGCTACAATTTGGCTTCTTCCAACTTACAAGCTTCCCGGAGTTTTTCCTTGTCGTAATGTAGCCCCTCGTATTCTTGTAAGTTAATCCTGTTCACTCTGATCCGCAGGCGATCTGGGATGGAATGAGGACTGCAAGAAAAGGAGAAAGTTTCTTAGAAAACATGTTCCCTGGAAAAGCAAAGGAAAACAGGATATGAAGGGATTTCAATCTTCTCTGAAATAAGAAAATGAGCAAGCCTCTTCAAAAGTGGGCCAAGTCCCCACAGGCCAATTCCAGCATTTCAAATTATTACTTTCTACTGCACAACAGCATCTACAGCATTATATGTTAAATAATAAGCAAGATCAAGAATCCCCTTTGTTATCTGTGTGACCTGAAACTGTAAAGGTTTTTTTCCGAGTTCTTACATCCCTATGTAGCTACCCCACCTACTTTGTGTATTCTTAGAGCCCTGCCACAGCCAGTAGATAGATCTGCCAACTTGAGTTTCAAGACATGGAAAGATGCTTCTTGGGAAGTATCTCAGGACAACCTCTGCCCATGAGAACATCCACACCACATCATTGAAGGATCATGATCCAGCATCTCAGGTCTGAGAAACAGTCAACAATAATGTGCCTAAGAACTGAATTTCTGAAGTTGTTGAGTCTAATACTCAGAACCCAGAAGCACTTTTAAAAGCAAGTAGCAGTATGGCAACCTCACTTTTACAGATTTCACTCTGATTTAGATACCTCAGCTACTGATAATTTTGAAAGACTCAATAGGTCAGTATCTAGAAATTTATGTGTTCATATATTGATAGAAATTTGCCCAGAAAAGCTTTCTTTTTTCATCTCACACTAGTTTCTACCTTAATGTAACCTATTATTTTTATTTTTTTTTTAAGTTTAGCTGGATGCTATGCAGATCAATCTAGCCACACTTGCATCTTCCAGTTTTCGAGAAAGATAGACAATTCATGCATTATAACACACATATAAAATGTCTGTCCCACAGGAACTCAGCCCCAGGTCAGTTAAAAGTAAATTACTTATTCTGTGCTTTTACCAAAAGACCATCTATATTTTCTGTTTTAATCTCGTTTGTAACAGGACTCTGCTTACAGTAATATTGACTAATAAACACTGCCTTTTGAAAGCCAAAATGCTGTCTACTATCATAAATATATGTGTTTGCTTCTTTCATTGTCTCAGTTTTTAACTATTTGACTTACAGCATTTGCACTGCTAGTGAAGGACGAGGCACATCTCACAAGTTTTACCTGTGCTGCCTCATTTCTAAACACCGCATCAAATGTGAATTTTCTTCACTAATGTCATCGATTAATCAGCGCTAGACTTACGTCCTATCACAGTGGGCCTCATTTCAAACTCATTATCACAATGTATAATCTGGATATCTTATGAAAGCAGGAGAGGAAAGACAGGGAAACAGGATAACCTCACTCCAACATCTGCCAAACCTTGGCTAATTGCCTTCCTTCCAACCTACCTGTGAGAACAGGATACTGTTTGGACACCAAGGGAAAAGAAAGACGACACTGACTTCTGTAGATATGCTCACTACCTAATGCCATGTTAGGAAGAAAAACAAATGTTATTTCTTAGCTTGAAGCCAATGGCAACTTATTGCATGTGCAGTATCTCCTTCTGAGTCAAATTAGTCCTTTCACCTAAAAAGAAGTGAACAAGATCTTTTTCTTTGTTTGGGGCTGGAGGAAGAAAAATAGCTAAAATGAAGAGCAAATCTAGAATATATTTTTTCTTCCAGGAACTGCACATACACTCTCTAAAATTCTCATAAGCATTTTCCAATTAAAAGAGGACAGTTCCCATGCTTTTGCAAAAAGTATCTTTTTTGATATATAGGCACATTGTATATCTCTGACTTTGCTTCTGCAGGAGCAACAAGTGATTCTAAAACTCACTATATGAATATTCATTTCTTGTGCTATCAGACTAGAAATTGACACCAGGGTATATTGTCCTCATCAGTCAAAATAATTAACTCATTCATTCACAGAACTCTATTTAATGTAGCTGAGCAAAATACTTCCACTATCAACACTGCTGCAGTCTTCACAGACATTACATCATAATCCATATTATTACAGAAATAGATCAATTTGTCTTTGTTCAGACATACTCAGTGTATGCAGAAACCAGAAAGATTAAAGAAGCGTGTCCATGCAAAAGCAAATAACGTGGTGATGAATGTCACTGAACACAAACAGTAGTACAGTATTAACAGAAATAGATCTCTCTGAATTCCGTGTAAAAAAACTTGCTCAACCACAAGGAGAGGAAGAGAAGTTTTCCACATAGAGCAGCAATTTCTAAATAAATTTGGGGAGATTGCTGCACTTAAATTCAACACAAAATACTTAAATTAGTTACCTCTTACCAATTATTTTTTTAAATGGTGTATTACATAGTCAACAAAAAGTATTTGAAAGTACAGATGAATGAAGTCCATTACCTCCTAAAGAATGTAATTAAAAACTCATTCCACAAACACATCAATCCACAGATTTAAATCCTAAATGCCATTTGCCTCATAAGGATGTAAATAAAGATTGAGGCCGACTAAAACATTCTATTTGTTCATGTTTATTATTTATAATGATTTCATTTGAGCAAATCTAAATATGAATTTTTACCAAGATCCTTCACCTAGAAAGCACACTTGGCTTTTGATGAAGTCACGACTTCTTCCTCTCACCCCTGTTAATTATCCAGCAACAAGTGAGAGGAAGCCAGACATCTGAATTATAAGTTCTCTAATCGCTTTATCAATTATTTATGAACCCACTGAACCATTCCTTACGCTTCACGTCTCCACAGAGAAAGGAATAATAAGAATAAACAGTCCAACAAGTCTACAGAATTCAGTGACAAATTTCTGATAGATCTTCAAGAATACAGCCTACACCATCCTACACAGAGCAAACTGAAAAGGAAACCTACTTTCCCCATGCAACAAATACTTGAGTAAAAAAAATCAGTCTTTTGGGGGATGTTTGCAATGACAATGAATGATTAATGAATTACCTGTCTCCTAGAAAAGAAATAAACATGAAAAATTAATTAAGTGTTCCAGTGTTTAGAGCAATTGGAAAGAGGAAAGCTGTAACCAAAAGAAAAAATGAATTCACCTTACTTTCAAGATCACATTGACAGAGTTTGGAAATGATACATTAAAAATAAGTTTCTGACAGCATCTATCTACTTAAAACATAAGAACTGCCACAACAGAGCAGACTTATTCAGTTTCTTCTATGGATGAATTTCAGTGCTTCAGAAATGCTCACTACTATTTTAAAGTAAAGCTCTTCCTAAAGTTCTTTATCTAAAAAAAAAAAAAAATCACACTTTTGAAATTATAAGCTCTACCACATTATTTTTCTTTCATTTGGGAATCTGAACTATATGAGCAGCAATGTTATAGAATGCTGAGCCAAAGGACAGTCCCCTTGGTTAGGAGAAGCATTGGAACGAAAAGATAAACCTCATATACAGGATAAGAATTCAATGATAGAACAAAATAGAGAGAGTTACAAACACAAGAGAAAAAAGCAATGCATGATACAGTCACTCCCCATGCAGCAGATCCCCAAAGAGCAGCCAGACCCGTCCCAGGTAACTCCAGCAGTTTTCCTACTGGGCATGATCTTCTCTGGTGTGAAACATACTTTTGGCCAGTTTGTGTCAGCTTACCTGGCCTCATTCCCTCCCAGCACTGAGTGCAGCTCCTCAGAGCAGAGTGTGAGACACTGAGAAGTCCTTTACTTGAGATAAACACTACTTAGCAACAGCCAAAACATTACTCTTGCCATAAATCCAAAAAACAGTTCTGTACAGCTACTAAGGAGAAAATTAGCCATGTCACAGCCATAACCAGAACAGACGTGCTATCCCAGATAAACCAGGTTAACCCACTGTAGCAAATTCTTTGGCACTTTCTCATCTCACAATTGCTGAATCAAATACACTTGGGTTTGTAGAGGCTAGAACCACACAGACACTTAAAGTACAGACACATGCTGATGTTCCCAGTAGAATCCTGATACTTGCTTTTCTTCTCCTGCATGCTAACTGTGGTTCTCCCACACTTTGCCTTTCCAAGCATAGGGGGTTCTCCATAAGCAATAATCCCTCTAAATAGATTTAAAGAATTTTTTGGGTTGGAAGGGACCTTAAAAATCACTTAGTTCCAACTGCCCTGCCATGGGCAGAGACACCTTTCACAGGACCAGGTTGTTCAAGACCAGGTTGCAGCCTGGCCTTGAGCACTTCCAGGGATGGAGCCTCTCTGGGCAACCTGTGCCAGTGCCTCACCGTAAAGAATTGCTTCCTAATATCTAATCCAAATCTACTCTCTTTCAGGCTGAAATTATTTCACTTGTCATTACATGCGCTTGTAAGTGGTCCCTCTCCATATTTCTTGTAGGCTCCCTTCAGGCACTGGAAGGTCACAATTAGGTTACGCCAAAGCCTTCTCTTATCCAGGATGAACAATCCCAATTCTTTCAGCCTTTCCTCATAGGAGAGGTGTCCAATCCTTCTAATCACCTTGGGGGCTCTCCACTGTGCTCACTCCAACAGGTCAACATCCCTCCCGTGATGGGGACCCTGAAGCTGGAGGCAGCGCTGCAGGTCAGGTCTCACAAGAGCAATAGAGGGGCAGAATCACCTCCCTTGCCCTGCTGGCCACGCTGCTTCAGATGCAGTCCAGGATATGGTTGGCTTTCTGGGCTGCCAGAGAACACGGGACAGCTTCATGTTCACAAACTGACATGTTAAAAAGGGAAAACTGATGAGGAAACAATGGGACTTAATTCCCTATAAATCATGTTTCAGAAAAAAAAGAGAAGATATCTATGAACATTTGCATCCTTAACTCTGCCTTTGAAGAATAGTTCACTTTCCACCACTTTCTCCCTTACACCTTGCCTCCCATGATTCTTTATTAGACTCTCCTCTTATAAACACTAACCACATTCAGCCTGAGAAAGTTGACTCTGTTTGGAATTTGGACCTCTAAAAGCAAAAACATTATTTTGTATTACCTTTTGCTATTCACACAGGTTTTATACACATACTCTGCTGCAATCATTACCACATAAACTCCATAAAGGAGGAGTATTTACCAATACAGTGATATTTGTATTTATGCAGATTTTGTAATTGAAAAAAATAAATACAGCCTACCCACAGCATTTATTCCACTCATAGAAGAATTGTAGGAGCTATGCAAGTAAATATTTTATTTTTCAATGCTAATTTTTTCAGCATTCCTTTGTATCATCCACACAAGACAAATGTATTCTCATATGTGCATCTTCTCATCTTTGAGCATCTAGCAGGAAAATGCAAGTCTTTACCTTCCTTTTGAAAGTTCCTCAGAAATACAACACTTGTGTTTACTTGCACACCTTGTATAAGCATTTGCAAAGGATCACAATTCTACTTCTATTCAAAGGATCACAGTTCTACCATCTCTGCAAAAAAACCACAATATGAGCCTAATAATCAGCCACCCCAAATTCCCATGCATCTCATGCTGCAGAAATCCTGAAATTTATCAAAGACAGGTTATATCCATCACCAGGTCTCAGTAGTATCTGCCCTGGAACTCAGTCTGCTTCTATGTTGTTCAACAAAAAAACCCAAAGAAACATTTGAATCACAAAGTCAACATAATCCAAATAAATTTTCCCTGTTACTATATGGGGTCTTATTTTAATTTGCCAGACATTAATTGGCAGCCCCAGTGCAGCAGCATGTTTAATCTATTTTTACGGATTTTAAGAAACAAACACCTTTGACTTTCAAGTTAGTTTGGGGCTTGCAAGTTTTTCTCTCCCTGCTTTATTCTGACAACTGATATCAAATGGGTCATTAAAATGGACGGCATCAAAACTTGGAGGTCATTTTCCAAGGGATATCCCTGAGCTTGGAAATAGAACTCATTCTCCTAGACACACAGCTCGGTGCTCTGTGGAAGAAATAAGGCTTACCTCAACTTTTTTCTAGAGGCTGATTTAGATGGTGAATTGTTGAGACAGGTTCATTTAATTACTTTATACTTCTCATTAGAACACACTAAACCAGACCCACAGAAAAGGCACACCAAACTGGGAATCTTTCCTTGTTTACAAAATAACAATGTACTTGCAGCTTTCTGAAATTTCACGGAATCGCAGAATGGTTGAAGCCGGAAGATTCCTCTGGAGGTCATCAACCCCTGCTCAAGCAGGACCACTGAGAGCAGACTGTCCAGAACCATGATTTTGGTTATGACTAAAGATGAAGATTCCACAACCTCTCTCGGCAATCTGTGCAAGTGCTCTGTCAACCTTATGGTAAAAAGCATGTTTGCCTCATGTTCAGAGGAAATCTCGTGTATTTAATTGAAAAAATCTCACGTCAATTGTTTCCAGGAATGGTGCCTGGTATCAAACTTTGGATGTGCCCGCTGCTATGGATGTCTGGGGAGCTGGTCCTGGCTGGACCTGGTCACCATCACCAGACATGTCCTGCTCACCTTATTGGGCTACTGTGGAACTGTGGCCTTCATGGCAAGATCCTGTGCCCATCAGTCATGCTGTCATTTGAGTTCCCTCTTCCCATTTGCTACTGGATTTTACTGCCCCATCTCTCGGTTGAATGACACAGGGTAATAACGAAAGGCTGTGGAACTTCTAGAATAGAAAAAAGCCAGATACTCACACAGTGAAGGAATCAGGGGGAGCCGAGACTCTCCTCAGGTCAGCAGACTGCACTTTATGGATACTATAAGGCAGAAGGAAATGAGTGGCCAGGAGAAAAACAGCACACAGTGAGGACAGGCAGGGAAAAAAAGTGAGAGAGAAAAAGAGAGGAGTGGAAGAGAAGAAAGAAAAAGACACACAACATTTAAACAGAAACAAAAGGAATGTGTGACATAGAAGTTGAATGAAACGACATGCAGGTCTCTGAGTTCCCACTAGGAAGCCAAGAGCAACTGAAGACATGCAAATGGAGAAAATCACTGATATGTGGCACACAGGAGCTTTCCAAAGACACAACTGAGGACCAGTGACAAGCTTGGCACACAAGTATACAAGGAAGACAAGGGCCCACAGAATTTCTTCCACAAGCACTAAAAAATTTTAAAGCAACAGACTTTGGAAGCAGCTCCAGAAACACAAATGAACAGCAAAGCTGAGATCTAAATGGATGAGATTATCTCCAAGGGTTGACCATCTCTAATTACCGTTTAAGAAAAAAATCAACCCCTTACTAGAGATTTTGTATCCACAATGACAAATTGCTCTTTTCATTCTTCTTTCTCATACCTTCAGAAAACTTGAATTTTATATGTCGTGACCCCCAATATTAATTCACCTTTAGTGTTTATATTCAAATGATCCCTTTCTTTATCTTGAATGCATCATATATGTTTTATCTAAAAGCTCTTCCCTCCTCTTTCTTTTTCCTTATGCAGGATGCTCTTCTTCAACCAAAATTAAAAGTCAATGAGAGCAAAATATGTTTTGCAATTCAGAAAGTGTTCATTTACTGAAACTTACTGGGGAGTATACTGTACAGGAGATTCTAATCAGAAAATTATTCCTGAACCACAGTTCCTCTTGTTATTCCCCACAATTTTTGGTATAGCTCACAACAACCACATTCCTGGTTTGGTTACAGAAAACTGAGCTATGTGTTGTCTCTTTCACATGCTACTGTGATCAGTAGAGAACAGGAATGAGAACTTAGCCAACAAATGTTTCAAGGAAAAAAAAAAAAACACACTCACAGAAAAAAGAGGATCAGGACTAAAAAATACAGAAACAGTGTAAAGCTTCTTCAAATTAAGTTTTTGTCTACTCACTCCCACTTCTTATGTGGAAATAATATCAAAGTTGATAACAACTCTGCATTTCTGTGACCAAGATAATTTTCTAATTGTTTTCTGGCAAGGAGCTCAAGAAGGGCTGTCTAGTAATTAAGGACAGCTTCAGACCCATTGATTTATCTCACACAACTAACATTCAAATGATAGTCATTAAAAACCCTTAATCTGTCATGTTCAGTCCAATAGAATATTCTCTGGGAGATTCCAACAGAACAAGGAGTTATATCCTAGAGATCAAGTTAAGAAAAATAGATGAACATATTTAATTACAAATTTCTTCACTTCTGCAATACTACCAATCAGCATCATATTGAATGAACTTCTACAATACTAATATGCTTCATAGATTTTAACCTTTAACAAGTCATTTACTTTTTATCACATTAGAAGATTCAAGTCCTCTCTCCTTCCTTTTCAACACCTCAGAGTGAAGTACATACACAGATATATATAGAAATAGATGTAAATATATACACACACAGTTTCTGACATGTGAAGCTAAGGCTACAGTTCCTGACAGATCATTTGCATTTTCCCAACACACAAATCTGCAGAAAAATACCTCAGCCAAATCAAAGGACTCTAACAGCAATTTAGTGTACCGTGGCACATTTAAATCAAGCTAAACCACAAAGACTATCCCCTTGACAATTGGCATACACTACAAATATGTATTTCCTTACCACAGTTTAAACTGAGATCTAAAAATCCAAACCTAACCATGCTAATTATCAGTTTGAAATACCATTAATTCTCTTTTTACATTTGCATTAGTCTCCTTCAGTGCAGAAAAAGATGTCCCAGGATTGTCCTTTGCTTTATTCTAGCTTTCACTAATGACTAAGGAGTTGTGCTTGGCTAAAACAGGGCACTGCTGCCCATAGTCAAAATGCTGCTATTCTCTGCCCAAGAGAGATGAGCATACCTTATGCATTTTACAGGCAAATAGAAATTGCACATTAGAGAAATGGGGTTCTACTGCAAGCAAAATTATTAATTAGTCTCAATAAGAGAAAAGCATTAGTCTCAGTAAGAGAACAGAGTGCTAAATGGAACAGGAACATGCTGAAAGTAACCAGGGTGCCTTTGATTACATTAATAGATTGACAGCCAGGGGATGACAAAAAACTCTTTAAGGGCTGGAGTTGAAGTTAGAAGGCAGTATCTTTCTGTAGATATACAGCTGTGAGAGGGACAACTTTCAAGATGGTTGAAAAGATGTGCCTAAGACCTTGTCCTTTTTTTTACAGTTATATGAGTTAGTCTATTGAAAGTATTACAACTCTTCACAGAACTTGCCTCACCATTACAATTGCAACAGCAAAATTCCCCACCCATTTCCCCAGAAATATTAAAGCCTTGGTGCATGAGTGTTTGAGTTAAATGTGGATTCTTAATAAGTTTAGGCCATTAGTTTGATTAGATCCTTAACAATTTTTGGCCATTATCGTTGGGTAAGGGGCAGACTGTTTTGCTTCACATTTAGAATATTTGATGAAAAGCAGCAAAGTCCCTTGCATTACTCATTTTAGGAGCAATGAAAACCTATACAAGAATTACAATAATACCCTCTACAAAATAATATAAATTATTTTATTGGATGGTCATTTTCACTGGCCAAAATTTGACTATTTAGGTTTCTTCTCATTAAAATACATCTGCAGTTCTTGTAAAGAAAGTTGAACCATGAAAAGGAATGTTAGCCCTGTATATTCCTCTTTGCAAGCTGCTGGTTTCCAATCGTTTTAGGTTTTCATATCTACAACACTCATTTCTTACTTGGGTTTCTATACTGGAGAAGGATTTCACACAAAGTACAAACAGTTCTTTCAGGACATTCAAATCTTTCTCCATAAACTCTGCCAGGCAGCACGTGCTCACAACAGAGACTGAAACATGTCCTGATTAGTTCTTGATTGTGGCAATTTCTTATGGGGTCTTCAATACAGCTTAAAAAGCAGATCAATAAAACTGAAAAACTAAATCAAAAAAACTTCAAGGGCAAATGGCATACATATGCAGAACCATCAGAAGCCAAGGGGCACACTGCCAAGCCTGCAGAAACCTCTCTAAATAAATGAATAGAAAGATACAACACCAGTCTAAAAGCAAGACAGGGGTAACTCAGAAGATAAAGAGTAAAAGAAAGTCAGATAAGTATTTACAATAGAGTGAAAAGGGACTTCAGAAGATGTGATTTTTTTAAAATTTATTTTTCAAATGCGCAGCAAGTCCAGTACATGCAAAATCCATGATGGAATATGCTGCCCCACACGGGCCTCCTGTTAGGACATGCACATATGCAACTCACTCATTCAGCAAAGGCATAGACGTTCTCCTCTTGCTTTTCTGCACCATGTTGGCTTGATTCCTCAGGGAGATCCGGATGAGGGAGGGAGCCAACCGACAGGGTTCGCCATCCACTTGCATGGGGATTGATTTGTATGTCAAAAGCGTCACCTCCCGGCACTGGTGCAGCCTCTCTCCATGACCACCCACCTGCAGAGCAGCCTGCAAAACACAAACAAAAAACCACAAAGGAACAGCACACCATGCAAGGAAAAGAAATCTCAGAACAGAGTTAGCTGAGGCAGCTAGTCTGTCTAAAATGCAACTTTGCTGACAGCATCCATTACGCAGTACTCCATACCTAAGCTATTCTAAAAAAGCATAATGGAAGTGTTTTCACCCCAAAACTGCAAAGCAATACTCAAAATTCAATAAAGAAAAGTGGTGGGAAACAAGCAGATATCTAACCACATGCATTATAGGACTCATCATCTATATATACACACAAATTAATAACTGTGTTCATTCTTAAAGCTTTCAATTTGTTTTGGTTTGTTTGTTTTCAAAATATAGTAATGCTAATAATTATTTGCTCTTTAAAACAACATCCCTAATTAGATACATCTGTGAGACAGAAAAATTATTTCCCCTTCCTGAACAGAATAGTCCTTAATGTGAATTAGATAAATTTAAATTTTTTTATTATGAAAGCTTACACATCAAGTCAAGCTCAACATTAGACAGGTTGAAAAGAGCAAGCAGAAGGAAACAATTAAATATTATGTTTAAGAATTCATTTCAAAGAAATTAAGCAAGGAAGACAAAGAGCAGATCCTTCAAGTTCTAGGCAGACATGTTTGGGCAGAAATGTATTTTTTAATGAATATGACTATTACGTGACAACTAACTCATCTCTCAGATGCAGAAAAAAATCTCATATTAATGCAATGCCAATATAGAACAGCCTAAACACAAGTCAAGGCCTGTGCACTTATTATGGATCGATTGACAATATTATCAATAATATAATAATGCTATTAATAAAGTAGTTCCTTCCCTCGGTTTCACAGACCCACTTAGGTCCAACAAACACATCTGAGAGACATACAAGGCAAATTGGGATTATATCAATATAATCTAGGATTACAATTGTTCTGCAGCATCACAACCAAAGTGCACCTGTAGACCCTCAGCTCTCAATTAGGCTATCTCTAAAGAGAAACAGCAGCTCAAACGGTGCTACTTCTTAAATTCAGTCCAAACTGAAATTGTTGGTAGCTTTTGAGATCTGTCTAGCCACTTCCATTGACTAGAACTGTGATAGTGGCAAACACAAAATTCTCTTTTGACTGAAAACTGTCAGTTTGTACATGCTAAAGAAAATTTTAACAGTATTTTCAAAAATGTACACTAAACTATTCACATTTATTCCACAAGATCTACTAGGCTAATAAACAAAATTTCCTTAACCCAGACAAACTTTTAAAGGAAAGATTGACCAAGACTTCTTTTTGCTTACTTTGAAGATTAGATTTGCCTGAATTTCTCTTTGGGGAAACAAGCACCACTACCGTGGGTATTTACTGACAGTGATACAGACGAGGGCAGGTCACACAACAAGGGAGCTTTGCTAAAACGGGTTTATCCACCTTTGTTTTAAACTAACTTACATGAGACAGCAGCAACAAAGGCCTACAGGTATAGAGTTAGATGTGAGCTATAAAATTGGCAGGAAGTCCAGCTGTGGGCCTTCTAATGGCCACACTAAGCCCAGGCTGCAGTGCCTTAGGTAGGCTGGTGCTAGCATGGGGATAATTGCCAGATCTGGCTGCTTTGAACCACCCSCTGATGAYACTGTCACAGTGCCTCAGCAGAACACCAGGGTATTGACAGCCAGATTGCTTTCATGGTAACTCAGTTTCAGTTCACTTTAAGGACAGCATTGAAAGAAAAGTGCACTGACAAGACTGTTGGCTGAATTTCCTTTTCCCTAGCAGAATAAAAAGGAGAGATAAAATTCATGCAAGAAATGCTAAAAAAAAAGTTTTCCACAGCTATTACTAAAGTTTCACGAAAGTTTTGGAGAGCATATGGAAACTGTATGTACATTTAACTTTATAAAATAATTCATATTTATACATCATCCATACCTAAAAATAGACTTTAATGCCATAGATTGAAATATACAAATGTTAAAAATAAAAAGGAGTGTTTATTTGATCATTGAACACTCCCACTGTAAAATCATGACTTCATGCTCTTAATCATACTGCTCTTACTGTAATAATCTTATTTCCAAGAACTGCACATGCAAATCAGCCATATTTTGCAAGTAATACTTTTTGTTATTAAATAACTCTTCTCTTATGAGAAAAGAACAACTTGACTCTGCCATTTAACATTGGCGCGCACTTCGGCTTTATCTGACTATGGGGAAAGACATTTCTTCTTCGGTAACAAGAAACATTTTGCACTCTGCAGTGTGCCCACGGGGCTGACCCAGCCTGGCAGCAGCGCTGTGCACTCACCAGTGAGGCCATAGTGAACCCAATGACTTCGATGTAGCCATCGTCGTGACGCTGGGGCTCAAAGTCTCTGTGGTCCCCGGGGTTCCCCCAGGGCATTGTGCCAGCACAATACCTACAGAGAGAGGTTTGGAGAGCCAGTTGGAGAAAGCAGTTTGCCCTGCTGGGTCCTGACTAGCAGCCTTTGAGCCTGTTCTTTTTGTTCCCAAGCAGATACAGATGTGTTCACCATAAACTTTATCAGGTTCCTCTCCGAGAGTGAGAAAATGGGGAAACACCAGGAAACAGGTGATAGATCAACAGCACCCTTTTCTCCCTGTTTTCTTTGGTTCCTGCTGGTGAGCTGTTGGGCCATAAAGCTGTTTTGCCCCTCTTTGCTGTCTCCCTGCTAGCTCGGCAGTTCTAAAAGCACAAATAATGCAAAACGTTGCATAGTTTGAGGAGGCAGGAAGACATAAGAAGCAGGAACAGATACAGCTGTGGCATCTCTCTTCTACCATCAAATAATAGATGCAAAAGTGATCTAAAAGTGATAGAAGGGGGAACTTTGAAGAGGTGACACCAAGTAGAAACTTGCTATGCAGGGCTCAAGGATTAAGTTTTTGGGAGTGCCAGTGGAGCAAAGCAGGAGGCTGCCTAAAGCAATTGTTTCCAAAGTGGGGTGCATGCACGAAAAATCCACAAGTGGCAAGACAATTAGAGTGTATGGAGAAATATATTACTTTCAATAAGAAAGCAAAACATAAAAAACAAACATTAAAATAAGTATTTCTTTCATCTTTATGACATTCGTTCTAAATTCATATTTGTGCATGCTTTATATTGCTAGCAATACTAGTATAAAATACATCTATATAATTTATAAATATACATCTATTGGGGTGCTGCTTAAAAGCTTTTTACTGATAGAAATGCACAATTAAATTACTTTTGGAGACTATTGTTCTAGAGAGAAGGACATCAACAACTTTTGATAATTCAGCTATATTTTTATTAAGGACACATTGTAACATGCTAACAACTATGACTTCTTCCAGCAGTTTGGTATTCCTTAACTGGTAAAATATTTATCCTTCCCCTCTCCATTTCTGTCCCCTTCTACCCCTTTCCTTTTTTTCACACTTTGATTTTAATTAAGCAAAAGACCACATATCTGTCCCTTTACTACCCTGTTTGAAGGTTAGATGCACATCTTTTCAAAGTGTGTTTGTTAGGCATTTCTACTGTATGAGGATACTCAACTTTTGAAAGAATGGCTTTGCTGCACCCTGAACTCACGCCATTCTGCACAGCTCATAACAGCATTATAAGCGGCCAGCTCTCAACAAGGTAAGCCCAGAGGAAAAATGCTTCCTGCACATTCACCCAGCCTAGGACAACTGGTAGGTGCCTTTTGAAAAGCATTGTTATTTTTCTTGTATAACTTCAAGAGTCTGTCTTGAGCTTACCTGGGTATGTTTAAAAACACTATACACTGGAACTTCAGCTCCTGGATCTTTGGAGTCAGGTCTGTACCATCACACTACAAAGCCAAAGTGACAGAGCACAGAGAAATTGCTGAATGGAGCCACAGACAAGAGAAGTGCTGCTGCTTTGTAACACCTTTCCCAAGACTTTCCTTGGAATGTGTTGCAAATGTCATGCTCAAAACTGAAAAGTAACAGAGCCATTAAACTCTCGCCTCACTCATTCTCCCAAACTCCCACCTCCACCCCCTTCCCACAATACTGACACAATTTTTTATACTGACCACAACTTTAACATGCTTGGATAAATCTCTTGAGCTTCTTTGCAGAAAGTCTGTAAAGGCTGCCTGCAACAGAAATAAATACAAGAATTGTCAACACTGCCTCTCTTTTTTTTTCCTCAGTTCTTATCCATCCAAAGAGCTAATTACCAAAATGCCATCCCTTGGTCAAACTCACTCTCTCAGAATACTTGATTTGATTTTTTTGCTTGAAATTGTGATACTTCTCCTTTTGAGAGCTTAACTGAAAAAAAAGTCTTGGAAACCCAAGTGTAATGGTATCCTGGACAATTAAACAAAAATTCTTGTTTCTTCTTGTTTTGACATACTTGTTTCTATGTTTATGGCACATGGGTACAGTGGGTGTCATCATCCAGAAATACATTATATGTCAGTCATTATCAAACTGGTGTTTGTTCTTAATGGCTTCAGAATAAAGTGCTGTCCATTTGCCTCCTGAATGCACAAGTGGGTAATTATATGTGCATATTCACCTGTCATTAATCACTCCAAATATCTGATTTCTGCCCTACACTTGCCGTAACCCTACATCCAAGACTGCTCCTCAAAGCTACAAATATACAGGCAATTTCTCTAGGAAAGTCAATTCCAATGCCTTTCCCAAACCCTGACAGAAGCAACACAGCGCCTTGAGAAGCTTTTGAGCCAGAAGCAGAGAGACCAAGATAAGACCAGGACTATGTCCAAAGGAGTGGCACCTTTCTCACCTGCTGAGCTCTGTACAATAAAAGCACCACAGGCTCTTTTCTACAGACACCTGTGTGTGGCACTGCCAGAAACAGCATGTGTGCACTTGAAATGGTGACAGGCAGAATGAACTGGCATGAGCTCCTGATGTGAGAAAGTGAGGGGGGAGGCAATTAAGAAGACATTCAAGGAACTAAGTTAACATCATTCTGTAAGACAAATCTGTACTTACCCCTGCATAAAACATCTTATTTCTAAATCGGCTGTTGAATTTCTCTGGATTTGCTTCTGCGAAAGGATGAAAAATGAAAGTATGAACACCCTAATAAAACAAGTAGACTTCATTATACCTTCAAAGTCCCTGCCAGCACTACAGCACTTTCAGTGTATCACTCATAGAAAATATTAACATAAATATGTTTCCCTGTGTGAGTCACCCATCTGTGCCTTTCTCTGCTATCAGATTTCCAACACTGATATTGAATCCTTCCCTTCTCTTGTTGAGAGTGGAAATAGAGGGCAACATAAGCAAAGAGGTAACTAGAATTCAATCAGTTCATTTCACAACTTTCAGACTATTCATCTTATGCTCGCTCCATAGAATTTGCAAGATTTCTGTTCCTAACAATGGAGAACAAATCTGTAAGAATTATTAGAAAATAACCCATGCCTTCAAGCAGAAGTAAAGAATTAGTAAATTACAAGATGAAACAGCCACAAAATTCTGATTTGTTACAGAGTTATTAAGGAATAGACATTTCTACACAAAGATTTCTGTAGGAAAAAAAATTGGTTACTCTAAAACCTACTCAGAAAGCTGTTTTGTTTTGATTAGACTCCAAGCGATGGAGAATTTTAAGTTTAGCTGCAATGTACATCTAATGGTTTATTATTCTCACTCTTAATGTAAATGTGGCAGTTTCCAATCTTGAAATTTTCAGTCTTCAACTGCCAACTGCTAAATCTTCTGTCAGATTAAAGAGCCTTCAACTATCAGATATCTTCTCCTCAAGTAAATACTTACAGGCAGTGATTAAATTGCCTCAGCCTTCTTTCCAATAAGCTAAACAGAGTTCCCTTAATCTCCCAATACAAGGCACATTTCCCAGCATACAGTTCATTCTTGAGCCTCCTTGGAAACTGCTTTCCTTTTTTGTGGCATCTAGAAATTCCCGAAGCAGCCCTACTGACCCTGTATTCAGTGTTAGTGCCAGCTAATCATCCTGGGTCATTGATTTTCTAGTGAAAACATCAAACTACCAAGGCAGCTCTTCTGGCATCACATTAGTGTGGACACATCCAAATTACTTCTCAAATGACCACTTAAAAACAATACTTCTACTTCTCTTGAAAGTCACTACCTCACACAAAATACGGCTCCATTTTGCAAGAATGAGCTGCTTGAGGTTTCTGATTTGCTTGCTGGCTCAGTTACTGTATCTGTTGCTGTGTCACAGGTGACTCAAACTCAGCCAGGGCCACTTCTTCAAACAATGAATTTAATTTGCATAAGTCAATCTCATCTCACTTATTGAGTTCACAGCTCTTTGCAGAGAGTCTCAACACCCCATGCTAAGCAGAAGAAGGCTTCAGAAGTCTTAGTGTCTGTGCTGCACATTCTCTCACAGCACTGGACCTTACCTGGATCTTACGACAAATGCTCCCCATAACTAAAGCCCCAGTTTAGAACAGGAAAGGAATCTTTCTGATGTCAGGGACTCAGCAGTCCCTCAACCTGCTGGCCTACTTCTGCCAACAGAGATGAGTGCAGGTAGGGAGGAAAGGTCCTTCTAATCCAGCCCTCTGCAATGGGCAGGGGCATCTTCACCTAGATCAGGTAGCTCAGAGCTTCATTCAACCCAACTCTGAAAGTTTCCAGGGATGGGGCATCCACACATCTCTGGGCAACCTGTGCCAGTGTTTTACCACCCTCATTGTTAAAAACTTCTTCTTTATATCTAGTCCTAATTTACACTCTTTTTGCTTAAAACCGTTATCCTATTGAAACAGGACCCTTTTTTCTTATAAATCCCCTTCGAGTATTGAAAGGCTGTGAGTGCTCCCAGGAACCTTTTCTTTCAATTCCACATGAAAAACAATATAACTCACACATCAGCAGCACCTCCAAGGCTATAAGCTTACCTCTTCTAAAAGAAACAAAATTCACTTCATATATTTTAGCATTTGAGAAGGCAAGGACTACACCAGCAGTGAAGACTTATGCTACAAGAAGCTCTCCTGGCCAGTCATACTCAGACACATAGCTTGCTCTGCCAAGTGATTTTTCACCTGTGCAAATTTTTTAAACACTGGCATGTCTGAAATAACATTCATCCTTTATAGGGCTCCGTAACTTCATTATTAAATAATGCCTCCATTAAATGAGAAAGTAGCAATGCATTTAATCTATATAGTATATTCACAGTCACATTACCAATGCAGAGTGACATGCACTCATAAAAAAAATGCATACAGCTGTCATAATTTCATTCCTGTGCCCCTTTGTGGCTCCTCATTATTATTCCTAAAGCTTGAAGCAGTCTTAAACATCATAAAATATGCATTAGCTTGTTCCATCATGTATCCTGCTCTTTATTTAGCCTGGCATTAGAGCACTATCTGTTCATATTGCAATGACACTCTGATAGTATGACAGTGAATATACGGAAGGCTGTCTTTCAGAAAAAATACCTGCATGTGAAGCTGGAATGACCAAAAACTGAAGGCAGACACCTGAGCAAGGTTTTTCTCCAAGCACACCTGCCTAAACCATATCAATAGAGCCTCTCCTATCAGTGCAAAGCCATTCATTTCAGTCCTTAAGCTACATGTCCATCTGTACAGGGTGGCATAACTGCCACTGGTAAAGGGGACAGATAAGGTGCTACAACTGATTCCTGACACTTCTGCGGACATTAAACCCTTTAATTTGCAGAGTGACACTCTGGGGCTGTACCAACTCCAGGGATGTTATGCTATACTGATCCAGATGTGACAGCTATTCAGTTTGAGAACACAATTATATTCCTGCTACTTCCAATCTTGTGGTTCTTCCCTCCACTTCCACACTCATATCCAACTTACATATCTCTTTTACAAGATCTAACACTTTGGAAAGCTTCCCTTTTAGCCCTTTTCCTTCAGTAAATTACAGTCTTCTTTGTACTTTTTCAATTTCTTAATCCTGAAGTCCCTTGGAAACTCATGAAACAATCACTATTTCTTCTTGTGTGTATCTTAAGGTTTTATATTCCAGCTTTACTTCTGATCTATAAGAACAGGGTGTTAAATCCAACTCTATTTCTAATTAATAAAATAAATGCCCATCCACAAGGCTAAGGAAATAAAAAGTTCTTATTACCTCTGGATTCATGGAACTCCAGCGTAACATGTGCATCAAATCCAAGACTAAAGTAATTATTGAAAACATTGAGGGGAAGCTGTAATTAGATAATAAAAAGAAACATAAAAACAACATGAACAGAACATTTCTCAACACACCAGGGTTTAACTACTTAAACTTGGCTCATCATGGAAACCTACTAAGAACAGAGTGGAACATATCAGGGAAATGGTAGCAGAAGGTTGTTCTGAAGCTTCGTAATGGCTTGTGGAAAATAATTGGGTACAAGAACCCAAAGAACACAAATAGACCTGCAGTGCTTTATGATCATATATGCGTCTTTGTTAACACATCAAAGGGTTCCTTATGTTGTCATTTACATTTCCCATAAGATTGCACCACCTACGATATCACCAACACAGAGGTTTTCAAAGGTTTTGCTGGCTCTTTAAGCTCAGCATGGCAAATGAAACTCCAGCTGTGTTCTTCTCGCTTCATGTATAGCCAGGCACAATCCAAGTCCCAGAGAAGAAGCCCTAATCCTACTGAGGATGCATGAAGGCAGGCAGACACACATCTGGCCTTCTCACTGTTTCACACACCCAGCTGGGCTGTAGAGAGGCAACTGTAGCATCCAATAGATAAGCTGGAATTTATAACTGAGAAGAGGAAAATGGTTCACAGAATCAGGAGGGGGTTTGGTTGTTTTTTTAATTTTGTAGTATTTTCAACATCTCCAGTCCAAATTATGCATTATTATGTGAATTCCTCACAAAAATTTTCCCATTCTTCAACTACCAAGATACACTAGTGGAGATTACAAGGAGAGCCACACACAAAGAAGTTAGATACAAAAACACACTACACCTTGCTGTAAACTAGAAAACAGTGGGTATCCATCAGCAAAATCAAAAGGAATAAAATTTTACATCCTTTTTTTAGCTTGGTCTAATTGGGGAATGGATGGTAGTCAGGGGGTTACTTCTCCTGCAACTAGAGAAACACAGCAATAACTTTTCTGATAAAATGCTAAGCTTTTTTTTCCCAGGATTTAATCTTTGACATAAATGTTCAGTGCCAGGACGTTTCACACAATAAATAAATGCCTTTCACACAACTCTGTAACCACTGACACATGAAAAGAATCAAAGAGAGAGATGCAAATAGAAAATTAAAAAGTTGCAGAACTCCCAACCCATGCTGCTTAAAGCACAGCCCAAAGATTGATAAGCATTCTGGAGTTTCCAGGGGAAAAAGCAGGCTCTAACCTTACGTGCCCCATCCTCCAGCTCATCTTGGGGCAAATCAGGGTTGCGCTCAACCTGAAGATTCCAGCGGTCCAGCTGGACAATGGTTCCATCTTCTACATGGCACAGGATCTTAGACACAGGCTCATCTGTGTAACCCTGACAGCAGAGTGACCAGAATATCAGCCATGGATGGTGAAAACAAATCATGTGACTCACCAATTACCTGACAGACTTCCCTCCTTTCACACATGCCTGAGATCCTCGATAAATTTTTGATCAAACACTTTAACAAGCTACTATTGAGATGCACAAGTCTAGGGCAGGCAAAGTAAGGCCATAAGGAGAGGAATTCAAAGTATATTTGCCTTTCCTGGAGTAAGTCCATTACTGTAGTAAAGGATAAACAAAGAGAGAGTTTAAATTATGCTTAAATTAGAAGCCTGTTTACTGTTCTTGGTACTTTGCCTGAAATACTGGATACATCTACATACACTTCTATTGCAAGAATATCATTAGTAATTCAAAATCCCAGACTGCAAATTGAAGCAAACCTGCTTGAATCAACCGTTCTGCCAGACTGAAGCAGACCTTGGACACAGACCTGCCTGTTATTTTAGCCAAATGTTCCACCCCACACAAATAATCTGAGCAAAAAGTTGAGACCCCCCCATGTAAGGGTACAGCAGCCAATCCTTACCCCACCCCAGTTGAGAGTGCGGGCAAGGTCGTTCCCAGTGCCAAGTGGAAGGACAGCCACAGGAGGTGGGGGGCTGAGTTGTAGCTCATCAAGGATGGACAGGATCCAGCCCACCTATAAAAAGGGATATTAAGAGGACCGTCAAGAACGTTAAAGGGAAAAAGACGTATTTTGATCATATAATTTTCTTTTTCACAGAGAAAATCAAGTAAAAGAAATTTTAAAATTAATGAAGAATATACAGTTCAAGGTAATTTTTAAAAAATTACCATTTAGTCAAAAGAAATTCAACCTTTGACAAACACCTATGAAAGAATACAAAAGCCACGTTAAAACAGCACAGCGTCTCAGAACTTGTCCTGCCAAGCATGGACCTGCTCACAAGTCTCCCTTTCCCAAAGAGACCTTAGTGCGGAATTTTTTCACCCAGTTCAAGGCATTATATCTATATATATACAATATACAGATAGACACACACATATCTAATAAAAGAATAAAAGACTAGACTAAAAGACAGACCCCTGCTCAGGGTTGGAGGCTTGGGATTGGAATAATGAATCTTTGTCTTTTGTATCCTAAGCTATTAGTTATTTCAGAGAGCTATTTCTTTTATCTTTCTTCTGGACTACATAAAGCTTTCAAATAGAAATCTAGCCAGAAGAACTAATTATTGTAAAGTATTTTGTTTTCATTAAATGGTAATTTTCAAAGGGGAGAAAGAATTGTTGCTAAAGATGTTATCAAACTTTTGGTGACTGAAATTCTTACTGCAAAACAAAGGACTCTTTCTTAAACTACTTCTCACTTAAAAAAAAAAAAAAAAGTGAGAAATCTGTGCTGCATTTTTAGATAAAGAATTAATAAAAATTAACAGAAGATTTTCTTTTCTGTTGCCAGTTTTCAAAGATGCAGTTTCTACTGCAAATGTGACTTTTTAAACAGGTCAGAAAACCAAAATCCTGACTACAGGTGGACTGAATTTTTCTTGCCCCAACTAATATTACTGAGGTTTCAAATATAGACTCAATCTAAATAAGGGTAGCACTGGAACTTCAAAAAAGGCAGCCAGCATAACATGGCCATCAGAAAAAATAGCTGAAGTTTGAAGGACGGCAGAGGAGGTGCTCTGATAAATACAGAAACCACCACACCATTTAGTATTCTATGGTATTTCTTTCTCCAATTCTATTCAAAAATTAATTTTGCACAAATGGCATTTATCAGACAGCTATTTATCATAACCAATTATCCAGTTATTAAAGCATGTATCTGGGATGTGATCCCCTATTCGAGTTCATTGTCTGCCAACAGCCATCTCAAGTACTTACAGCTCTCATGACCTTGGATGTCACCAAAAATACTGAGGTCTTTAAAGGGATTTTCAGAGGGAAGTAATCCTCTCTCTTTCAAAATATCTATACTTGTGCACTGATAACAGAGACAGAATAAAAGGTGAAGATAATATTGGTAGGGCCAGCACTTCTTAAAGAAGTTGGTCATTGTCACTGCCACTGACTTAATCCACACATCTTTGCTTCAGCCTCCACTGCTACAGGCAGCATCAAAATACCCACCACTTTTGTGAATGTTTTTAACTGATGAACAGAAACGTCAAAATTCAATTTATAAGTACAACATCGCTTTTTAACTTGAGGTCACCTCTAAACCTTGTACATCAGTTGCACAACCCAGGATGACACATACTATCATTTCCCTGTAAACAGAAAGCTCTGATTGCACTGAAAGCAAAGCTTTCCACTCCTGCCCTGAAGTGATGATGGAAAAGTTACAGTAAGTTCTGATTCACCTCAATAATGAGACATAGCATCTGGTCTCATTGCATATTCATTAAGCCCATTTGAGCCAGATTTTTCATTTCTAGATGTAAAGGCTTTGGGAATAACTGGATATTAATTTGTTTCAAACTGAGCAGCAACAAAGGCAATACTGGAGCGCTGCTCATACTAATGAGAAGGTGCTGCCATCTCTTGCTCGCACAGTTCAGCAAAGGGAAATAGGATGGTCCACCTCAATGCAGTTGTATTATTTTCTCCTTTAATATCTCCATGATTATTGTTTCCCCCCTTCCTCAGATGGGAAAGAAAACAGAAGCAAACATTTTTTCTCAGCTGATGCCTCCTGCTAAAGGACTGTCTTTCATGTTTCTTAAGGAAAGTTCATCATTCAGTAAGAGTCACATTTTACTTTCTCATGTACCAGCAAGACAGTAGTCTTATAATTGATTTTTTTCTTTATTCTTGCAGGGGCAGAATTGGTATTAATAACCCTAGTGCTGGGGTTTTAAGAGAACCCACAGAATCTGAAAAAATTCCCCCAGAAATTCAAGCAGAGAAAAATTAAGAGAGGGGATTCAGCTCTCTACAAAATAAACCAACCACCTTTCCATGCCCTAAACATCTACATAGATATATTCTGTCCAATCACTGCATCTTGTGAGTAACAATGCATTTTCCTTACCACACTTACTGTTAAAATTGTCATCAAATGCATGTTGGGGAACTGAGCCCCCTAGAGATTAAAGGTCAGTTTTTCAACTGTATTTAGCACTCAGTGGCACAGACTAAGATTTAAAATATTTTCAAGCACTAGAAAGAGAATGCAGGTATAACAATTCCATTACCACTCATGACCTTCAAACCATAAGCTGCAGAGTTTTTCTCCAAATGAAGGTGCCCAAATCCTTTAATGGACTGACAACATTCATTTACCCAAGAACATGAAAATTCTGTTGTAAAGAAAAATACTAAACCTGGATCTGCCAGGATCTAGCAGGAAGGAGTAAAAATTAGGATTTAATGGCTAACAGACACTAAGTTAACCTTCTAGACCCTCAGATTTAATGTATATAGAGAGGAGACCAGCAAAATTAGTCTTTATCCCTTTAAAGCTGTACAAAACCTTTAAGCAATAAAGGAATGAGGGCTTTGGATGTGAGACTCTGGCCCCATATTTACACAGGCCAGGCCACACAGAAAACTGAAAAACAAATATTAGATTTCACAAGTGTAAGATATATTATCTCTCTGTGTCTCTGCAGACAGTGTGAGGTGGGAAACCCACCACTGTGAGGAGTTCAATGGCTTGGCCAAAGACCATGGGATTGCCAGGTCCCTGCCACCTACCGTCCCATCCCCACCACATGCCAGGATCCTCAGGTTTGGCACTTTTCTGTACAGCTCCAGCCTGCCAGGGAGGGAAAGGGGAAAAAAGAGGAGAAAAATTTAAGAACAGTAATGCAGACATTTTTCACGCATTTTGCTGTGTGACAGTTTAACCACCACTTACTGCATTTTCAAATATTCATTACTAAGAATATGAGTGGACGTGGAAATGCAAAATCACTAGGATGTGAAATGGGGCCTTCCTCCATGTTAGGCAGCACCTCCTGACAAGTGTTTGATCAGTTTACCATCTTCCCAGATTTTCATATTCCCTCTAGGGAGGTCAAAATCTTTCATTTTTCTCTTACCCTAGAGCAAACAAATTTAAACACTGAGCTTTTAAAACAGTATTTAATGTTCTTCCTCATGACTTGTTGAGCTATTATTTCTCAGTCTTGTATAATGTGACAGCTTCTTCAACTAGTGTATTTTAACACCACAGAAGGCAAGAATATGTAATAGAGTTGTTTCTCTGAATATGTGATCTAAATATCAACAGGAGAGACCAATAAAAGCACCCACTGAAGTCTTGCTCCTTCAGTTGCACCCTTCAGAAAGCCATAATGAAATATTTTCCAATGAGGGGGGATCATTCGTATGTAGAGAGCTGTGTGACCAGAGGACCTCCTTTTCCCCATTACACAGCTCTGAAAAATGTATGTCAAACTTAAAGCTTTTAAATATCACAAGAGAACAGCAGTGTAGGTGTTTCTGCAGGAAAATAAAAATATTGGGTGCCTTGAATAGGAAACAATTGGACTATTCTTCTACAGGCAAATATTTGATTTTCCATTATTGCTGTAAAATATTTACAGTAATAATATTTACAAAAACATACAAAACAAATTTATAAAATGTGAAAGTTCTGAACAGATGGTTAGGTAAAGCCAGAATCCCCATGTCCAATACCACAAAAGGATGGTTTCTTAGCCCTTGGCAGCAAGAATCAGCCCTTTAAAGAGAGGCAGTCTCTCCCTTGGAAGAGATTTGCACTTCAATTATTGTCTGGCTAAGCTGAATTAGTTACTCAGTGGGCAGGGACAGTTGCACAGTGCTGTCATGTGGTGGCCTGCAGCCACCTCTCCCCACTGGAATGCTCTTTCATTAGGGAATGGTCAGGCACTGGGATCGTCAGTGAGCCTTGGAGCCACCTGGACTTGGCTCTGTCTGTCCATGGGGGCACCTCCTGACCTCTCCTCACCAAAGCTCCCGCTGCAGCCCTTCCCCTTGCTACCAAAACCTGGATATGTAAACCTCACACAGTCACTACTCCAGCCCAGCTAGATCTTTTCCTGTGTTCCTGGCCAGACCCGAAGCACGGGGCACAGCAATGAAGGCTCCAGCACTTACGCATCTCTTGGCCCGTCCTGAGAGAGATCAAAAACCTGGCGTGGGTTCAAATACCACATAAACATTTGGAGAACCTTGGTGCCCTGGCAAGAGAGACAAATCAAAGGAAGGAAAGTTACGGGCAGTTTAATTATTATTGGAAATAATAGTGTCCATTATTCACTACATTTGAACTGGTTTTCTTTTTTTTCTGTACTTTATAAAGCAAACATAAAACAAGACGACAAACTAGAAAGTGGCATAGCAAATGACTGCTCTGTAGAATAGCAATCCAGGACGAGGTGCACATGCAGGCATATAGATCAGTTTCAACAGCACAGATCACTAATGGTCCATAAGAACAGGCATTGGGGTCAGACCAAAGGTTCGTCTCCCACAGCAACCTGTTCTCCTGCTCCTTATCACCTGCAACAAGAAGAAACCTCTGTTATCCCACCTCACCCTCAGCTACCCGTGACAGCAAGAAGTTGAATGAGATTGCAGCCAAAGTCTCCATCACATTAGACAGTGTGCTCCCCAGTATGGCAGCAAGCAGTGGCAGCGCTCCGGCCTCAACCATCACCACCATGATCCTTCATAATTGCAAGCTCTACTGTCTAATGAAACAGAAGTCAAGAACTTCATGGGGTACAGCTGCCCCAATGGTCCCTCACTCAGTGCAGTGTGGCCAGCCCATCATCTAAAGGTATAATTTCTGTTTTCTCAAACTCTGGGGTTCACATCCTCATGCAAATTCCTTCCTTCATGTTCTGCCCAGACACAGAGTGACATGATCTCTTACTAGCAACAGAGAACTAAAACCTCTATGAGCTGAGCTTATACTCTAATTCAATAATGCCTTTCAGACATGGCCCGAGGGTACACATCAGGAATTTTCCATAGCTCTCCCTTCCTAGGGATGGGTCTTCAGCCTGACATCTTCCCTGAAGTGAGGAACCAAGAATAGCAATCACAGTACCTGGGAAAAGGTGGTAGAAGAGATAAAAAAACTGTGATGTTTGCTATAAGTATTCTTCCAGTCTCAGCTGTGTGCAGTTCATAGAATGCTCGAACCAGAGGGAGGTACAGGATTTCACAGTTTTCACTTCCAAATATCTCCTCCAGCCTGTATAAATGTTTAGCCTCCACAACATCCTATTGCAGGAAGTTTTTTACTGAACTACAGACTGAGAAGAACCAGCTTTTTTGTTTTGTTTTGAATCAGGTCTAAACAGTTTCATTTGATATCATCCCTAATTCTAACAGAGGAGAAAATGAGCAGCACTACGCTACTCTCCATGCTCTATAGGCCTCTGCTGTATCTTACACCAATCTTTTCTATTACAAAGCCTTGTTTATCAAAAGGCACTCAGATTCTTTTATATTCAAAAAAGTGGTAAAACCAGGAAAATATTCAGTTGGGCAATTCATTCTAAGAATCCTAAGGAAGAAGTCTGCTGCATTTTAGTCACTGAAACTTGGTCTCTGTGGTACAGCACAAGACCACTAATGATTTGTTTTAGATGCCATAGCAATACGTCATTTCACATTCAGTAATTTCAGCAGCCTTTCCTAGCAAAGCTAAACCACTTTTTGGACAAAGGTAATTCTAAAACTTCAGTGGAAACCTAAATTTTCTGTGGAAAGATGAAATCTGAAGACCTCCAAACTTTTTGATTCCTTTCAAGAATCAGAAGATAGGAATACAACCACTCAAATACTCAAATATCCACTCCAGTTATCCGAACCCCGTGAAGTAGAAAGGCTATTCCACAGAAAGGACCTCTTCTGAGGAAGGTTTTCAGGCTTCTTCAGGCATAGAGTCCTTTCTATCTGACTGGCCAAGAAATAGTGTCATTTGCAGAAACTTTGCAGTCAAACTTAACTTTTTCAGTCCAGACCCAGCTGGTACTCTTACCTGATTCCCTCCGCTTTTTGGATTGACAAAAACCAGCAGTGGCTTCATGAGTGGAGAGGAGATAGGCTTTATCACAAAAGGCCGGCCCTTGTTTTCCTGAAAAGCAGAAGCAAGAAACAGCTTTAGTACCAGTTAGCAAACACAGAAGACCCAACCTAGTTCTGACAAGAGTACCTCAGGTACTGGAAACAGTACAGCTATGTCAATGTTCACCCAGCTGAAAGTAATTTATCCAGCTGAGAAAACAAAATAAAATAAGAGGTGGAAAATACCATTTCAGGGTAGCACACAACTATCTCAAAATTCTTTCAAGATGATTTTTGACCCTATTCTCTGCAATTATTCACACAACACCAATAACGTATCAGATACAATGTTATCTCTAACACAAACAGTTTTTCCAAAGGAAAATAGAATGAGATAAGTGATTTATTCCATTAATTCAATCTAACAGACAAGCTGCATAAGCACTTATTTGCAGATAATCTGCTCTCAAATTCTTGGCCTTGCAGCCTTCCCACCTTTTAACAAATGCCACAGATACAACATGACGCATCGATGAGAAAACTATTTGCCTCCCTATTCCCTAGCCCCTGCAGGACACCCATGAGATCAGTAATGAGAGCACTGTCCTGGACTCTAACAGGCACAGATTCCAACTTCTGGTCTGCAACTCTCCCCCATGCAGGAAAGGACTTGAAACAGAGAGTCCAGGATATGCAGGCTCCACCTCTCCTACGAGGTTGTTTGTCTATGTAATTAACTCACTAGGAAGGATCTAGAAATCTTCTATGAGACACATGTTAAATCAAACCAATAGATCGATAATCTGTGCTTTCTTTCTATGGTCCAATTTTAATATTAGATCCCCTGAAGAAGACACCCTAAAATGGATCACATCTGGACCACAGCCTTGCATCAGTGCTCTCACCATGGGTGTCATAACCCCAGTTTCACACCCCTGTTTTGCTTAGTGGAAAACAGTGTGTGAGCTGAATCTCTTACATCCCAAGGGAACACTCTCGCATTAGGGTGCTGTTCCTCCAATAGTCTGGTGTGTTGTTTCTCAAAAAAAATTAGCTCAGGAAATAAAACTTTTCATACAAGTTTTATCTCTTCTAACAACAAATTCAATATAATGCAATTTCCCATGGGAAAAAATACATTAAATACTTCAGCAAAAAAAAAAAAAAAAAAAGGTTAAAAAAGCCTAAAAACTTTTAAGTCTGTGTTTAGAAATTTAAAGAAAAGGAGTATGATTTCCAAAGTACTTGACTACCTACTTCATTTCCTCTTTTGCTGGCTTTTCTTTTAAAGGACGTTCTCTTCTTTCGCCTTGTTGATGTCTTTAAGGAGTTCTACATCCAAAGAAAAAAGAATACATGAAAAGCAAAACAAAATTTAGAAGACAGGCCCAGACAGAGTCCCTTTATGAAGCTCTTCCATGCATGTCCACTCGGAGAATGATAAGAGTATCTGGCACATGCTCAAGATTTAAATTACATGCGCTGCATGCTTTACACTTCCACACCACCGTTTATGGAGAAAGCCACACACTGAGACCAGACTGGTGCTTTGGAACTGGAAACTTTCCCACGCTGTGAGGGGGGAAAAAAGATCAGATGCTCCCATAGACTCACATAACACCACATGTTGTACCTGCCAACCCTCCCAATAGGGGTAGGAGACGCCCGTTTCCCCTTCGGGGCTCCAGTCTCCTGCCCAATCAGGCTCGTCTCCTGGTATGGAGACCACCTGCATAAAGATGTAATAAAAAAACATGATAAATAAGATATTTTTCATGTTTTTTTGTTTGTTTGTTTGCTTGCTTTTTTTTTCCTTTTAAAGAAAGCAACAAGTTTTAGCTCTGGCAACCATTATGACTCAACATAACATAGGCCACCATGGCATATGATGCTGCACTGCAGAGTCAGTTCCAGCCTACCAAGAAGTTGTGTAATCATCTGCTAAGGAACAAACTGAATTGTTAATTTTTAAGGATTTAAGTAAAGAAGGTGTCCATGGAGTGATTTTTTGTGTTTTTAAATGACAATATCACTTAACTACATAGAAAAAAAAAATGTACAAGTGCTTGTATTTTTGCAGAACCTATTAAAATAGAACTTATGTCAAGGTTATTCTCCAGGCACATGACAGTCTGCTCAGTGTTACTGAGCAAAAAGGTGTTCTAGTGCGATAAGAACAGTCCAAAAAAGGGGTATTTTATTATATTTTTAATGTATTTTAATTCACTAATTGAAGTTATACCTGCAGGAAACCCTAATAAACCTTTCCATAATTGAAATTTTGTCTTTTGGGAAATACTCCAAATATTTTTGCAGTATTTCAACTTCTAGTCTAACCATCACAAGGAAATAAAGTAGCATGAAGAATTAGAAGAAAGTTCTTTTTTTTCTTTTTTTTTCTTGGATATGAGAGAGAAAGCAAGATTCACTCAGCTCATCTGAAAGTTCATTTCTGTCCTGACCTAGTGGTACATCAGAAGTGTACCACTAATGAAAGTCAACAAGCAGAGATCATCAAATCTGTAAAAAATTATATTTGTTCTTAATCCTGCTCGCTATCCAACATCAACAGGAATAGCTACTGTTTTGTTTAATACACACCAACCACTATCAGAATTTCAGGATTTGAGTGTGACACACCAGATACACAAGTTAATGCTTCCACATACCTGAGAAGAAAAACTAACAGTTATCTAACTGAAATACCTAAAGGCACTGTTCTCTATCACAATAAACCAAGAGAAGACTGCCATGGAGCACAAGGTCCCAAGCTCTCAGCATTCCTGGAGAAGGAAATAGTCATGCCTTATTGCTTACTGAAAATACAGAAGACAAGACAGCTCTGGAGAACAGTTTCAGGAATTTGTCCTTTTACACCATAGTATGAGAAACCACCTAAAGAAGTGTTTGTACTCTTCCCTACTCAGATACAAAGGGATTCTGAAAGCATGATAAACCATAATGACTGCACTGGTACCAAGGGCATCACCAATCCCATCTGCATGGTCTTGCATTGCCCTACTTCAGTAGTCATATGGACTGCAGGCAAAAGTCTTGATACCAACAGAAGGGCTGCCTCCCATGGGGCCCAGTTCCTCAGGCATTCTCTGAAGGATTCTCCCTGGATTGGGGCAAAACACAGCTCAGAGGGAGGAGATCTTGTCTATCCACACTCTTGTTAGTAGTGTGCTGAAAGCTCACATGCATACCAAGGGTAAAGACAGTTCAGTAAAACCCCGACTAATTACAAAAGAATAATTTAAATAATGTTTAAATGTAGTTGTTATTAACTTCCCCTATAATGTACCTAACTAGTGTGGGAAAATGCATAAAGCTATATTAAAGAAACAGTTTAAGGTTAAGCCTCCATTCATGATTATAACAATTTTCATTCCCATATTCAAAAAGGCACTAAATGCTGCATCTCAACAATGTTATTTCACCTCTTTTTTTAAATCTTTTTAAACATGCCTACACCTATAGTAGGCATGTTTAACAGAACCTAAAGCTTTGCTGCAGTAATTGCAACCACCTGTCCGTAGCAGATGAACCGCAAAAAGCTGCTTAAACACACCCAGGGATTTTTTGCAAACATGCAGAAAAGTAACAGCCAAAGAGTGTCAGCAGTCTTTGCACACTGAAGTGAATAAATGGATACATAATACCTTGCTCACAGAGCAAGGTAATGAGTATTTCATAAACATATAATGTCATTCAGCAAGGAACCTGATAGCAAAGCATACCTTTAAATGGGCACCATAGGTAAATCCTAACTTGCCTCTAGAGAGGAACCCTCTCCTTTGTGGATGTCAGTTTGTTCATCTTCAAAAAGAGATTTCTCACATTATTGAATGGTCAGTATAACTCTCAGAAAGCTGAGGTAGATAAACAGAAGAACTGGAGTCCTTCCTGGATGCTGTTGGATGGTGTGAAGGCCATGGACTACCTCAGACAAATCCAATTAAACCTTTCAACCTTTTCCTTTACATGTCATTCCAAGTTTTTAAAGGCTTTTAGCACACTGATTTTAAAATTACTTGAACAATGAACAGCATCATAAGGGCAGGTCAGTTCTTACCATCTTCTGGTTGTTCACTAACCACTATCGGACAAGTCAGTCGCACTCAGCAATTGAGGAAATAAAGAAATAAGCCAGAAACAGAACTAGAACTAGCTCCCAATCCTCAGAGGAGAAGAAGTTTATTCACCTTGAACAGAAAAACCTTGGAATTTTAAGTTTACTGCATCTGTCTTCCCAAACAGAAGACAAAGTAAATCAGTAAATCCATAACTCAGATCCTCCTTATCATCTACTTTTCTTCCACAACACAAGCAAGTCCATTGCCAGAGCTAACATCACTTTGGCTACCAAACCTCACCTATAACAAAATACCACCAGTCAACGAGGGTGACCTACTTCACAAACTAGGAAATGGAATTTCTTTGAAGCCCAGGAAAATAGAGCTGAAATCAAAGCACTGCTAACAATACAGCAATACTGGAAATCAGTAGAAAAGTTACAGAAGTGGCTCACATTACAGATAACATGGAAGGGGTATTGGGAATTTTCCATTCATGTAATGACATTATTACACACAGGGCTACCACCAATTCCAAAACTGCTTGAACCATTCTGAATATTCTTCATCTTGCAATCAGTTGCTTACAAGAAGGAAAAGCTCCCCATTTAGACCATAGGTTGTCAGCATAAATTTGTTCTTAACCAATTACACCATGATGCTTCACTAGTACAACAATGTTGGTAACAAGATACAGAGTGCATTCTTTGTGCAAGCCTAATATTTGAAAGGTGGTCACCCACGTTGTACAAAATAAGAATGGCAAACCATTTTTGTGCCAATCAAAAAATAAAAAATCATAAAACAGGGCAAGGTTTTGCTACAAAATGCCATCTTATTTACTTAAAGGAAACCACAAACAAACAGGATGTAGGCACCACTAAAATAAATTTTATATGAGCAGGGAATTCAGTTCAGGAGTTGTCTTTTACCAATGTAAGTAGTTAATTAGAGCTGAGGAAATATTTTATACCCATAATCTTCTAGCCATATTTATTCTGACTGTGGAATATTTGAAAAACAGATTGTTAGTTACACATTCATTTTTTTAATGTGAAATTACAACAAATTGTAAATATTGTGTTTGAACTCTCTGGATGAAGGGATGTGAAAATTTCATAGTGTTTATCAAATATTTCTATAAGGTGAAGAGGGTCATAATACATAGAAGCAGAGCTGGCCAGAAACAGCAGAAGAGGGAAAATATTTCCTAAGAAAACAATAAATAAGAAAATAAGACTTCTGCCAAAAAACTGAAAGCACATCCAAAAGATGCATCACTGTTTTCTAAATAATAAGGACATATTTCCCATAACTCCAATGAGTGCTATTAGGAAGCTTCATGGAAATGCACCCATTGTCTGTGTTAAGTACAATTTTGATCTATTTAATCCTTTATCTACTCAAAATAAGGTTTTGCATGCTACTGACCATGAATTTCAAGGACTAGAGGTGTGATGGCAAGATAATAATGAAGTCCTTTCTTTGTGCTCATGGCTCAGGCACACAAAGCTAACACATATTTTATTTTAGTTTAATATTTTAAGCCTTTATTTGAAAGATATTTTTTCCATAAATTATAATTACCTGGATTGGATTTATTATTTAATTTGAAGTTTAAAAAAAATGGATAAGAAGGCAAATTCTCTACTAAGGAAGGTGAGCCAAGTCAAAAGAAAATTATGTATCAGGGGTTTTTCAGATTTTGTTTGTTTGGGGTTTTTTGGGTTTTTTTTTCTCTTTTACTGAAAATTAAATAAAATAAAAATTAAAAGGGTTGAAGAAAAGCCTCTTTTACTAAGGTCAAACATATACATCTGTCAAACACCACACAGTTGCTGAAAATTAGCCAAGGATACTAAGTCCCTGCCAAGAACTCAAACATTCCTCAACAAAAGAGAAAAAAGTATTTCTCAGGAGGAGACTGAGTATAAAAGAGAAAGAAGAGCGTGGGGAAAATCTACAAATGGCAAAAAACCCTTTTTTATCAGAATGGAGGTGGCTAGGTCTCTTGCTCTACTCTTTCTTGATCTAAAGGAGAAATAGAGGCCTCTTTGGTTGACTTTTTGGTTACTCTATCCATATATTTCCCTTTCCCTCTGCCCCTTGTCTTTACAGCTTCCTACTCCTGCCCAAATCTGTCACATCCCTAAACTGGAACTAAAGACAGCATCAAAATTTAGGCCTCAGGTCTTTTTTCTGGTTTCATGGACTACTTTTGTCTTAGTGCCTTGGCTACAGCCTGAACTTCTTAGCTTCTTCTTGAGTACCAAGAGGCAGAGTCAAAAAGACCAGGTAACTTCCCAAGAATAGACTGAAATAAAGAATTATTCTGAAATAAAAATTTAACCAGCATTTCTGACTCCCTCATATGTTCGCTGTTTGTTTCTTTCAGTTTAACTTGGAGTAAAAACAGACTTTCAAAGAAAAAGATATTCTTGCATGGTGTGAACCCCCTTTTAATTTTTGGCCAGCTCTCTTTAGGATATCTTTTGTCCCTGTTGTGGTCAGCAGTGAATTACCCTCTCCAAGACCTACCACATCCATCACAAAAGCTTTGACATCCGAGCCTGTTATGTGCGACTCGGTAAGCACGTGGGTTTGCTGTTGACTGTGCAGAACCTGATTCTTTACATGTCCATTAAAGGCAAATTCAGAGGATGCCAGTCCAGGCACAGCCAATTCCTACTGCACTTCAAATCAATGTTTGTGACATTTTTCACTGTATTTGCTCAGCTCTATTTAATGAAACATGCTTGACTGCCTACCTCACAGGGGACATCTTGCAGTATGCTTGCTGAACTCACAGGTACAGGAACAACTCTGAGCTGAATTAGCTCAGAACCAGTCATGTTTATTGCTAATCATCGCAAACAGGGACATTTACCGAAGGACTTAATGGAGGGGAAAGAGGATACAGGTTCATAACAACCATGGATGTATGCTGGGTTTCAGGGATAGAGACAGGGTTCAACAAGCATGCCTTGGTGAAGGAGGACCAAGCAGAGAAGCCAGGTTGGTCCTGCACAGCCAGCTTCAGAAACAGACATCAGCATGCAGTTACCTGAGGTTTCTTCACCTTAATGATCCAGGTGGGAGGCACAATGACAGCAGCATGAGCCCCCAGGGAACATGGCTCCTCAATGTGATGCAGCATGAAACAGGTGACTTTGTTATGAAACTGGAAGAGAGGGAAAGAGTAGAATCAAGAAAGAGGACAAGAAAGACAAATGGGAAGCCTGGAGAAGAAGAGGGTGATGATACCAAAATTTGAGCAATATTCCCAACTCCACCATCTTCAAGTCCTTCAAAGCATGGAGATTTAGGACATGTAAGTAAAGATTATCTTCCTAAGCCATGCCTTCATAAAAATAAAATAAAATAAAAATAAAAATAAAAATAAAAATAAAAATAAAAATAAAAATAAAAATAAAAATAAAAATAAAAATAAAAATAAAAGAAGACAAACCAAAACACCCAACCAACAAACCAAAAAACCCTCACAATTACTCCTGGTTAAACCCAGACAGTCTCCTGAAGTATTTTCCACTTACCGCCAGCTTGCACCAGGAACAACTGATGGCCACAATCTCTTTACTATGGAAGGAGAATTTCTGCTGAAAGCCCTATAAAAAACAGGGGGAAAAAGGGTTAAATTCCTCTTGACTATAAGAAATTATATACCGCTAACTCCAACCAGATGTGTATGCTAGGCAAGAAGATTTTTGGGGGATAAAACAATTACAGGAGGCAACAGAGAAGGTTCTTCCACAGGGGTATATTCATACAATTCTTTTAAAAGGATTTCTTCAAAATTTTATGCTGTTCCTTAAATTTTTTTTCTAGTTAGAAAGAAATAGAGAAGAAATGTCTATTTTATTTTTAATGGATTTCTACAGACCTGAAAATTTCAGATTTTCTATTGAACAAAGTGTTCTGTCATTGTAGCTTTGTTTATTCCATATATAAACTTTTTTTTTTAATTGACTGAACAAAATTAACTACAATGTCTCTCTGGGAATGTTCTGACAGGGAAATGAAATAATAAAGTTTAGCATTTTATTGAACTGACTCAGATTAAAATCTTTCCAGTAAGTTCCAAAAAAACAGTATGGTCTGATGCAGATCACAAAATTAAAATAAAATATTTCTTTACAATTTTAAAGATAGAAAAGCCCACCCCCACCAGAAAATGAGGCTTTATTCTCCTAGAGAGGTGCTTCTTTCTCTAGAATGCAATATGACTTTGCTGGAAAAGATAATTGGGTCATAGATATCCTTCTGCATCTAGCACAGGCAACAAATACTAAGATACAGTCTGCAATTTTGAGCTGAGTTAAAGCTTATTTTAGTCAGAGAAAAAAATTATTTGGGTTGATGTCTGGAGAGATGGAAAGTCCACAATTTCAGTGAACAGTTTGTCACAGTTGCCTTTACTACTTAGATTTCAGATTTGCAGTTGGTTGGATCCTTTATTCACAATGCCCCATCAATCCTCTCTACATCTGTCAGTAGCCCATCACCCCCCAGAATTTTCCAATTCAATCTCTTTATCAAGTGATGAATTTGCAAGCCAGTTTTCTTTTCAACAAGCTGAGTAATACCTAAATCTCCTACATGCTGGACAATGCTCAAGACTCAATGCAAAAAAAAAAAAAAAAAAAAAAGTTATAAACTGATTCAGTAACGTCTAACGGGTTCATTGCTTCACTGCGTCTGTTATTGAAATCCTTCTTATCCTGCAGGACAAATGAGCCTACTAGTGCTCAGTAAAATGACAAAGTCAAGCACACACCAAGGAGGAGAATTAAATAAACAACCAAAAAATAGCATGAAGAGATCCCTTAGTCTTCCTAAGCAAGAGATTGAGCTACAATCTGTCTAAACAGATTGGCCGGGGACAATTCTATTGATACTTAGAAGGTAAGGAGGTTCTATCTGCCTGCCCAGAATGCAGAAGTACATCCTGCAGCTTCATCTACAGGTGTCCCCAGCAAGTACTCAAAACCAGCTTGCCACATGGGCTTCATCACCAAGACCGACTCCTGAAAAGGCTTGTGTCACCTCTGGCTAGATTTTTGGGGTTTTGCTTCAATCCTTCCCCTAAGGCCTCTGAGTTTACATTCAGAGAAATTCAAGGAGTACATTCTTCATAATGATGGTGATTTGGCATATTCAGGTTTAGCAATAGAGTGTAGTGAAGTGGCTTAACAAAGACAAGCTGGCCAGACACTTCTGGCTGGGCATGTCTTGTCTGCCATTCAATGCGGGCATAAGAATATCAACCAAGGCTGCCCAGGGGAACATACCCAGCACAGGTTTTGATATGATAGCTAGTAAGTACTCTCATTGCAAAACCAACTCCAAATGCCTGTAGGGGAGAGCCAGGCCAGGAAGGCAGAGAAGGATGGTAAAGTCATACCCTAAGAATGCTGTGTGCAAACTGCCTTGCTACACCATTTTCATGGTACCTGCTATAAAAGGGCATTACATTTTTATTGCATGTCCTATTGAAGATGGCAGCTGACAATCTACATGAGTATCCAGATACAAATCTCATTTTCCTCTGACTGAAGTACTGGAGACAAGACATGGACTTTCTTACTCAGTGAAAAGAGGGAGACAAACTATAATATAGTGCTAGAGAAAGGAAATTCAATCCCTATTAATTTCATTTTTGTCTATCTCTCTATGTATTTCAGGGGTTCATAACAGTAGGGAAGAAAGACCTTCAGTTGCTAAAGTACCTCTTCCTCCTTTTTGTATCTGTTTAGAAATAAACTTTTACAATCCATGAAGCAGAGGAAACATGAAGTCACACAAATCTTAGAGGCTGCAGGGGCAGAAAGAAAGTAATAGTCTGTCTTTTAGGAGCCTAGAAAATAGGCCATCAAAATTCTGGCACGGAGGACAGCACTGCAAGAACATAATATTAGCAATTAAAAGGAGCCACAGCTTTCCTTCTCATTTTCAGCAGCCAGTATGCCACAACCTCCCAGGACAAATTATGTGCTCATTCCTGCAGATGCAGCTGTCTTTCTCTTCCCACATGGGAATCAGGACTGTAATGCTCAACATCTCAGGCTTGTCATTAGCTTTTAAAAGAGGCCAAATATTTGTGATAGAAAAAAATTCAGTGACTAGAAGGACGCACTGGCTACTCCGAACTCCTAAGTGCCCTGTGTCATACTTGTGCTGTGCTGGAAATCTTACCTTTCCACACTGCTTACATTTGCCCTCCTGCCTCCGTCGGTGCACCCAGTGATGCCGCACAAAGTTCTGCAAACAAGGACAAAAAGATGTGTTACGGGAAGCACTGGCACCTTGCATTCAATGGTACCATCTATGTGGAATTTGTTAACAGACACCAAAGAAAAAGCCCCTTCAGCCAACAGAGTAATTCCTGGAGCAAAATGTGCAGCAGGCACTGCAGGAAACTTCAAAAGCCACCAAAAGTGTAGGAGGAATAAGCACAAGGTGGTGTTTTCTTCAGCCTCATTGAAATAAGGCCAGAACTACTTCCTCAGTATTCAGGTTTTTAAATGTTTGATTTTATGTTTGAGATACTTCTAGAGGGAAAAAAAATAAGAGAGAATAAGTGAAAGGAGAGGAAAATAGTTTGGTTTTTTTAATAAAAATACTAGCTCAAAGACCAGGAAGAAAAAAAAAATGCTACCATATCAAAGAAAAGGAAAAATAATAACTGAATGAATAGGCAAAAGACAACAGAAAGGTGAAATGGTTTCTGTCAGTGTAAACAATAGAGTGCATCAGCTAGAATTCATTTTACATTTATTCTGGAGAGGGGAACATGTTTCACTGGGAACCAATTCTCTGTCTAAGACAGCAACAGCACACCATGGGGATCAGCACATATGTCAAATGAAACATAATTGTAATTTGTCCATTACTTACTTCTCTTGGAGATCTGGAGCCTCCTTCTCTGAAAGTCGGTTTGCAGCGAAAATTAATCTGGCATTGAAATAAAACATTAGAACTAAAAGCAAGCTGAAAGAAAACTTATTCCAATATTTTAATCTAAGCTTGACTTCCAAAGTATTTATTATCTATTAAAATATTAGCTTCACTAGGTAAAAAATAGTAACTCATCTATATGTCAGAAAAATCTCTCTTCATATCCCATATTAATTCTCCTTGTTAAAACTCTACCTCTACCCCCCCATCTTCACTAATGCTATTGTTGCTACTCAGTTCAAATATTTAAGCTGCCTTCTCCTTCTAGAAGGCAACCATTTCATCTCTTTTGTTTTTCTGAAGATCGTTTGCAAACAAATGCACACTTCAGTTTTGGTCTCAAAAGTCAGCAGGTGCTGGAAATGTCACTCTGTAAGACCTTCATGCACAACTTATCTTTATGTCTTCATAAACGAAATCTGTGGAGAAACTGCCACCTACATAAAGAACCATGCAAATTCTCACAGATTTCTACCTCTTCCTTAGATAAGGATATTTGCATCCACCTCCCCAACCTCAAATCATTTGGGGAGATTTGTATTGCCTCATGCGGTGGTGTTGCCACTCCAAAGAGGAGAACAGGAGCTCTCATAAGTGGAAAGCATTTTGAGGAAGGTGAAGAGGAAAAAAAAAAAGCATTTAATAAACAAGAAGGTAGTTCTATGAGGAAAAAGAAAAAGTTTTGAGAAAAGAAAAACTATAGAAATAAGAATAGAGGAATGCAGACACTAAAAAAGATACCGAAGTAAGAGTGCAGTGGTTTGCAAAAGAGTGTGGAGAGGCCTGCAAAAAATCTAAAGGATATGTGAAGTAAGGATGCCCTAAATGAAATAAATTCAAGTTTGAGTTGACTGTCCTTCAAAGAATTAAACATTTGAAGACAACGCACAGCTATGCTTTTGTTACAAATGTAGAATGATCAAATTTAAATATAACCCTCCTCAAATAAGTAAGTTCTTCCCTCATTTTAGATTTGCCTTCAAAATAACTCTAGGGAGAAAATAAAAATAATAATTAAAGGCACATACGAAAAAAAATAAGCAAAAAAAATACCTACTACATAGAAAGAAATAAAAGGCTTTGTAATATCAGTTTTCTTCCATTGCTCTTCGCCTGGAATTGCAATTTGTTTTTTTGCTCAGTCATGGCAGGCTGGAAATACTCAGCTTATATTTATTTTGCTTAAAATGTCTGCCTTTGCAGAGAGGGCCAAGCAGAAGACTTATGTACTGGTTTTAAACTTTATGGACTTTATAACAGCCCTTTACCAAGAGGTGGATTTCATGGTCTCCAAAACAGCAACAGAGAAGCTGGGTTGTATCTAAAGGAGACTCAGGGGTGACCTTATCACTCTCTACAGCTCCCTGAAAGGTGGCTGTGCTCAGGTGGGGTTGGACTCTTTCATCAGGCAGCAACCAGCAGAGACAAAGTCTCAAGCTGGGCCACGGGAGATACAGGTTGGACATTAGGAAGAAGTTTTTCATTGAAAGAGTGATAAAGTACCGGAATGGTCTGCCCAGGGAAGTGGTGGAGTCACCATCCTTGCATGTGTTTAAAAAAAGACTGAATGTGGCACTGGTGCCATGGTTTAGTTGAGGTGTTAGGGCATGGGTTGGACTCGATGATCTTGAAGGTCTCTTCCAACCCAGTCATTCTGTGAATTTTCTCTGGCTGGCAATATCACCAGCTCGCTGGAATATGGAAACTCAGCATCGCTGGCAATGAAGGAAGTCATGAAAAATTCACTGGTAACATTTTGTGCTGAAAGCATGTGGTAATGTGAGTTTCACTGTGGATAAAAGCATTGGGGGTGGAAATGGTACCTCTCCAACTTGGTATTATGGCAATCACTGTGGGATTTGTCAACATGAGTCCAAATACTTGGAAAGGAAAAAGCAATTTCCTTATAGGGTTGCTGCTATAAATTTATTATGCATCAGCTTCTTTTATGAAGAAAAACACTGCTAAACATATAGGAGTGAAAATGAAGCTCTAATGAAAGCAATGGGGAAATTCCCACACATATTTCCTTGCACGTATCCCACCAGGAATGCAAAGGGTGGGGAGGGGATTTCTCTGGCATATTCCTAATTAGGCATAATGAAGAAAAATCTCTGAGGGGAAGATTGAAGTTAGTGATAGATATTCTGCAGGTGCTTGGGTATGATGAGGGATCCTTGAAGGAAATGAGAAGCAGGACAGATGCTCACAGAAATAATAAAGGACAGGTTTGATGTCTTCCATTTTATAGACAAAAACTTGAATTCTGAAGTTTTGAAGAGAAAACAGTATAGTCTAGTAAATATAGGGGGGAAAGTTCACACTAGCATCTTGTGTTGCACTGATCATAATAAGTACAGCTGTCATACAGTGAATTATGCTGCTTCAGCTGGGGAATTGTAAAAGGCCAATTTTGCACATAACCAGTTACTCCATTTTCTATTTTCAATTTTTAACCTAGAAGTAGAGGCAATTTATTTTTTAAACATTTAAAGTGTGAAAGCATTCTGTAGTTTTTTTCTTTGTTTGGTTTTGGATTTTGTTGGCTCTGTCTTTTTTTACCATTGACAGTGTTCAAAAATATAGAAAGAAAAAAAAAAAGGGGTGAATTTTAACCCAAGTTTTGTTCACAAGTACATTGTCAAAACAGCTGTGAAAACTTCATTTGGCATAGAGTGTTGTCCAGGCTGAAACCTCACTAAAAGAACTAAAAGCGTGTTGGCTGCATCAGGCTCCAGAAGATGGCAATGTCTCACCTTCTCTAGCTGCTCCATGCACGTATTGTGGACCACGATCTTGCAGGCAGCACACTTCCTCCGCAGGGCTGACTTCTGCAACAGGAAAGGGAGACGTGTGTGAGTGGAGGTGAGCTATTCCCTGGAGGAAAACAACGTCAGCTCCCTATGCAACATACTTGGGTTTTTTTTTCCTCCTTTGGTGCTCTCAGCTGTGTACAAAATCAATAAATAAATGAAAAAGATCTGAAGCTCTTCCAGTTAAACCCCAAACTTTGTGAAAACAGCAGCCACAGCACTCCAGCTTGTGAACTAGAAGTGAATGCCTCCATTTGGGTAGCAGATCAGGTTGTTAACCCTGCACAGCATCTCTCTAAAAGTGAGCATCCTGCAAAGATGATGAGCAAAGAGGAGAAAAATTGCCCATGCAAACCAGAGAACTCGGATCAGTTGGCAAGAGGTCATTTCATGCCTATCATGAAATACTTAATTTGATGGACCCGAATGTTGATTTGTGGAAAAATACTTGGGTATTTGGGTCATCTTAGCAGAAAATGATAAAATTCTCAGAGAATGCTGTTAAAAGCTTATGAAATGTTACAGAAGGGACAAAATTCTCAATTATGAAAGTTAGTTTTATTAATTTCAGTAGGGCTTTTGAAATAATTTCCATTGAATCCCCTGAGCTAAGGCATATCAAAGACAAGAGTATACACCCAGAAGAGAGAATGTATTTACTTACGTTACTTCCATAAACTCAATTTAATTAACCAGATGAAATTCATTTTCATAGAAATTTAACTTACAGGCTTGTACTTGAGGGACAGAAGATTTATAAATACACAATAAGTGTATAAGTAAGAGATTTCTTTGCTTCAAATTTTTTGCATACAATTTATTCTTGTTAATTTACATCTCTAATAAATTATTTATTTATAATTTTCGGCATATTTTAAATAAAAAAAAACAGGGAATACAGCTTCAGCTCACATTATGGAATAATTATAATAATAATAATATTAATTCTTGTAATTATCTAGATACACCCTAACTGTACATGTTGACATGTACACAGTGTTCTAATGTTTCACCTAAAGAATCATGGCATTGTGTAACAGACTAAGCTTTCACATGTCTCATTATTTGGTAAGTTCACCGTTATTATCTCTGTGTTTACCAAGTTTGTTGCTTTTGATGGGGGTGATTAATGAATCTAAATGCTTCAATTTGA
>PYHW01009542.1:1325203-1346036 GCA_013186435.1 Turdus rufiventris | reverse complement strand
GCAAACATCCCAGAGAAAAGGAATTCCCTTTAACCTTCTCAGCCCAAGGGCTAGGATACTGCCTTAGAGCACTGTTTCAAAACACAGGAGCTCCTGAAATAGACTGAAAGCGTAACAGTCAAAGAACAGATACTCAGGGATCTGAGATCAGTCCAGTGAAACGTTTCAAAGACAGCAGAAAAGCTTCAGTAGGAGAGAGCTAATCTTGAAAATTCCCAAACAGGAGAAGTTAAACACTCAAATATGTGCGCACTCATTGCTGGTGAGTGCATTCAAGAGTTTGGAAAATTCAGTTCAAACCCTTGCAGTGATTAAAATTGCAGAAATTTTATCAGACCCTCCTCTCAGAGGCTGCAACAAGTGATATATATTTGCATATATTTTCATGTAAAATAGAGTAGTGTCTTTTAATATTCCTGAAACATTTCAGTAATCTACCCTTTTTCCCTTTCCATGTTAGTAAAGCTGTTCATTACATACATTCTCACTGTGTAAATAATCTGGGTCAATCAAAACCAGTTTGGGCTTTTTTCCTGAAGCAATAAAATCTTCACCAGCAGCCTTTTGCCCTTTTTGCTCTCATTCTGGAACACGGGCAAACAATTCAAGCTCTCAAGGGACTGAGCACTGCCTCAGTCTGAAGTCAGCCTTGTTACCTCAGAAGAAGAAAAAATAAATTAAAAAAAACTCACTGAAAATTTGACTTGGCAGCTTTCCTCCCCCAGGTAGCAGAGGTCCCCAGAAACATTTGTCTCTAGCCATAGATGCTCTCCATTCACAGCATTTTCCTGGGAAAAAGATAAGTAGTTGTTAATGTTTTGTGAAATTCAGCCATGTGAATATATAGGGAAACAATCTGATTTTCAGCTAATTTAAAAAACTAAAATAAACTTTAAAAAAGCCAAACAAATACCAACTACCACGCTACAGGTGTTGCTTTGGTTTTCTACAACACAAAGCCATGGCATATAACAGCATTACCCTGGCTGACCATCCCAGCTTAAAAGATGCTGACAATTCAGTGATGTGTCACCAATTGAAACCAAAGTATTTTTGAACACACTTCAGTTAAACTTTGCTAATGTTCTTCCCACATGCTGCATAGTTTAACTGGGAATTGAGATTTCATAAGCATAGGATGCACACAGAATTTTAAAGAGACAGAAAATCCAGAGAGACAAAACAAAAACACGACTAATGAACTTCCAGTGGGAGAAAACAAAAATTTGAGGACTGGGCACAGGAGTAGAAAACAACATGCTGACTATAGCTTTAGGATGATGGGATAAACTAGACAAGGGAAAATGCTTTCTTTGAAATAGCTGGGTCAACACTCTCTTTGTGAGCACCTCAACAAAACATTACACTGCCAGGAGAGACTAGACTTTATACATGAAAGTACAACATATTCATCTGAGAATGCTCTCAAAAAAAGAATCTACCCAGCACACTGACAATTAGGAATGATCAACAGGCTAACATCTAACTTTTTCTTGGCAGCCCCCTTTGACCAAATTTGTACCTTGATCCTGCGCAAATTCATGTTCCACGGAAACTTGTAGGCAGACTATGGGTTTCACTGGCCTGTGATTCCGGTGTGACTAAAAAGCCTAAAAGTCTACTGTATGCCACTTAAGCAAAGTGAATAAATAGGAATTCTGTTCAGCCAGAATTGGAGCATGATAGAAAACACTTTGAAAGTCAGACATTTGGTTCCCACACTGCAGAAGTCACAAATCATGACGCTTGCCAAACAGATGGCGTCCGACAGCAGGATGCTCCGAAATAGCCATCTTTGATAAAATAATTAATTTAAAATACCACTGTCAGTTTCAAAGTGGTGAAATGAGATAGCTTCTCTTGCTATGCTGATTTCTTAGGTAAAGCAGAAAAGCAGAAGTAGCAAAATCCTTTGCTTTTTGGAGTGTACCCACAACAGCCAAGACCTGTGAAAGACTACACGTGGTGCCTACCACAACCACAGTGTTCACTTCCAGTAAAACAAGAGGAGAAGAGCAACACTGGTGAGAGGTCTACCTGTCTCAGATGTTTAATTCTTTGAAGGATAGTCTACTCATTTAATTTCATCAGAAATAATCCAATTCCCAGAGCAAAATAGTTTAGGTGAGGATTTTCAACACTTTCACAATGCAAAATAATTTCTAAGAACTTGCACTATCTTAATAAATTCTTCAAGCTTTTCTTAAGGGGTACATTATTCAGATGGTAAACTTCATCCCTCATGTGTGTCTTTATGTTGCAGCTATTTTCCCTTCAGCAGCAGGATACAAGCTCACTAAAGAGTGCTTGACCTGAGCAGCTTCTCTGCTGACAAAACAGTGCAAACTCAACATTATAACCCAGAGGAAAATTTTGTAGGTTATTAAAGATTCTTAGGTAAGACCAACTCTGAATACTAAGTAAGAAAGCACACAGCTCCTGGGACAGATTTTTTTAACAAGGAATAAAAATTATATTAAAAAATAGATTAACCACCCCTTCATTTGGACCAGGTCCACATAACTTGCCATCAGGATTTCTAAAGATAAAGTGGCCTATTTCCATAACCTAGTTTAGACCGTTTGTTCTCTATTGTTCCAGATTGTATCAGAGATTTACATGTCTAGCTTTACATCAACATGTAAATAAAATTAGTTTGTAGTCTACAAGGATGACCTTTGTGGTTCATGTAATTATAGAGTTCTAACACAGCTAAATAATAAAAATGTAAATAACCTGATCTGGTATGACTGGCACTCCTCCAGACTCCTACTGCCACAGAGAATTTCACAGCACTGTCTGTGAAAACTCTCCATTTCAATTTCAGTGAATTGACTTTTGAAAAATCTTTCATCTTGAATCAGAGCAAAAAGGTGAGACTGCCCAAGATGAAATTTCCTCTCTCAAAAATCTTTCCTTGCCAGTTAATTTGTCCCAATAAGATCAAAGCGAATTATTTGAACTTCACTGTTTTAAATTTTTCAGGGCTCTGTCATTTATATGATGAGATTCTCTTTCCACTTATGAAAATCAAGATGATATAGTCAAAGGAAGTGCTGTGACCTTTTGTAAGCGAAATTTTGAATTTGCTTCAGACATAAAATTTTGACAAAAATCAATATATTTCTATGAAGAATTTTTACTTCAACTAAACAATATTTTCTAGTCTAAAATTTACATGCAGCATTACACAACATGCTGGACAAAAGGGCACTCATCACCTCCCAACACAGAGGCTGACAGAGGTCCTTGGAATAAGCTCCTAATACCTCTAGGATGTCCTGTTAAACACAAAGTTAAACCACAATAAATGTTCCATGATCACTTGTATATTTTGACACAGCCCTTTTTTCCCCCCATAAGAAGTTTGCCAGTTTGATTTATTTTGTACTTAATGTCTTTACGTTGGCTTTAGAATTTAATGGCTTCTAAAGGCATAGCTGGAGTAGCTATTCTCTTTCTGTCCCTGAAGACATAGATGCCAGTCTCATGCTCTTGCCATTTTCCTTATGTTGAATCTGCGGCTGTAAAGCTACGTATAAAATCAGTTCAGCTAAAGGAAAAAACTAGCTATCTAATCTACCAAATCAGCTGGACAAAATTACTCACCCTGTGACCACATAACTGTTGGATCTGACACAAAGAGTGGTGGGTTAAAGATGGCTTCAGTGGGACTGATGCTTTTGATGCCATTTCAGTGTCAAGGCACCTCAGCTGACCTGTCAAATCATGCTTTTGGGCTGACACGTTTTGCTCTGAGTTGCTATGTGGAAAAGGGATACTGTCCATCATTGTGGATAAAATAGCAATAACTATGGCCTAATAAAGAAAACTCTGAAATCTCTCTCCTCTCCAGCTTCCCAGCCTTCACAAGTGTGTGAATTCAGTGTCCTGGGAAGAAAAAGAGCCCCTACTCAGTGAAGCAGAGGCAGCAGTGCTTTCCTGGCAGCCTGGCTCACAGAGGACACTCAATCTCAATATGCTCCCCCAGATGTAGACCTCCCCTTTGATTGCCCCTGATCCATTACCACCTTAATAGCAAACAAAATAATTTCAGTATAGCAAACATTTCTTGCCTACAAAACAAATACCACACACAACCCCCCTGAAGTGGAAGAGAAACAAGAATTCAAGGACCAGAAATTTGGGAACCATGTAATTACATGCATGTGTTCATGACTTGCTGTGCACATTTCACCAATTCAGCTAGATTTTTTCAAGTGCTCCAGCATAGAAAATGACAGAGCAAGAGTTACCATTTTTCTAACGCCCACCACTATCTCCATACCTCACTGTTCTTCAGACTGCAGTCATGGTTTCAAAAGCAATGAAGATAAACCTGTCTGTTTTAATTTGCCATATCAAGCAGCTGCACTTACGGAGACAAACAAATAAATCAGTCAGCCCAAATTTCTAGTTCAGAAGAGTTGTAACTCCAATTGTAGCAGGAGGAATGGAACTCTTCTCCACTCTCTCTATGACTGACCTTCTGCAAAAAATTATTCAAGAAAAATCTCTAAAATAAGTCAGTAAGAAAATGTTCCCTTTGTTAACACTCCAGCAAGAGAGGAGAATCCTCTTGCAAATATGCATCTGGGTGATACTTATGATTAGTGTAAAATTAGTGGTCAACAATCTGAATTAAATATATTTGTAAGCACAAATTATTACTTTTGGCCCTTTGCTTTATGAGATGACTACTGAGCAGAAACAAATTTATTTGGATGCCTCTTTTCCAAATATCTTTGTCATGATTGGATTATGTTTCAGCTTTAATTCTGAAATTACAGAGTTCACAATACTCATGTTGCAAACAAGAGCAATGCATCAAATATTTTTCTGCTGATATATATTCTCAGTTTTAACTCCATCTTAGCACATTTTAATTTGGGAATATTTTTCACATGTTCTTTAATTATTGTAAATGTAATACATGGACATAGAACAAAATAAAACAGCATAGGGATACATTTCTCCTTTCCCCCTCCATGCTTACCAACATCTCTGCATCATTTGCCTTTTGAGATCCCCATAATCTTCAGCTGAGAGATCACCTCTATACAGAAGCCAAATAACATTTGTCTTTGTGGAGTAGCAATGTTCAGATACTATCAGCTGAGATGATGATTCCCTATGTTCTCACAGAGAATATAAGAATTTCCTGATAACAGTTACTGATAACAGCTGCACTTCTGCAACATGAAAAAATGCATATTTTCTAGATGGGCACCTTCTTCAAAATCACTGCATCCTCTACACCACTTTGAAAAATACAAAGATATAGCCACCATTTTGAAACATGACAGATCTCTTTTCTCTTTAGATCTCTCTAGAAAGAATATCAGATCTTAAACCTTCATGAAAAAGAAGCAGCAAAGTAGCACTACTGATTCAGAGCAGAGCACTTCAAGTGTCACCTGAACAAAAAATGTCAGCAATTTTTAAATATGCACTCATCACTACTTGAATTAGAATGCCTGTTATCTCTTCATGTTCTTATGTGACTAATGGAATACCCTGGGATTCTCCTTTTGTCATGAGAGCATATAAAAACATACATCTCTTTTCAACTGTATACTTAATTCCCAATTACAAAACTTCGCCGTGAAGACCCTCTATTGGAAGGGAAGTCCATTTTCAGTGTAAAAGTTAGTATAGCTTTTAGGAAGTTATGATAGCGGACCCCAACCATTCATGGGGAAAAGAAATAATTTAGTCTAGAATGAGGGAGATGTTTTAGCATATGTAAAACATGTCCTACTGTTTTAAAACATATGCTAATTATCCAAGCTCATTAGGCACTTCCAAACACTTACTGTCCATGAAAGTAAGCTGACAGAAGTACTGACTAGTGCCAAAAAGGCACCGAATATAATGCAACAGACTCATTTCAAAGTCACATTCACTGATTTTAAACACCTCACTGATATAGTCACTTCATGTTTATTTGTCTAGCCCATACCCCAATCAGTTTATCTACAAGGATGTTGTAGAAGATGGTGTCACAAGACTTGCAAAAGTCAACACAATGGTCATTGCTTTCCCCTCATCTACCAAGCCATTTGATCTGTTAGGCTGGTCAGGCATGATCAGACTTCCATAAATCAATGCTGAATACTCACAGTCACTTCTTATTATTAATATTTTTGGAAAATATTTCCAGAAGGATTTGCTTCATAGCCTTCCCAGAAATCAGGGTAAAATTGATTAGCCTGGAGTTTCCTGGATCCTCCTTATCCTTCTTGAAGGTAGAATTAACATTTGTTTTGTTGTAGTCCTCAGGAACACCCTCTGACCATCATGACCATTCAAAGATAACAGTCCTAGAGAGTGATATCAACCAGCTCCCTCAGCACCTTTATGTGCAACTCATCAGGTCCCATGGACTTCTGTATGTTCAGTCCAAGTATTCCCTAATCTGATCATCCTCCACAAAAGTTAGTTTTCCTTCTTTCAGACCCTGGTAGCAGTGACCTGGGACTGCAGAAGGCAGCTCTCACCAGCAAAAATGGAGGTTAAAAAAAAAACAAAAAACAACTGAGCAATTGACATTTTCCACATCCTTGGTCACCATGTTCTCTGCCCTATTCAGTGACAGCAAATCAGGCAGTGCATTGTACAATCCTCTTGACCTAAACCTGCTTCCACACATTGCCAAGCGCCATTTTTCAACTTCTACTCCAACACATAGTTTTCTGATCTTGTTAAGATCTAAAAGATTTCTGGCTTCATCTTTCATGCACATAATTTACAGTATAAGTTATAATATTTCACCTCTAAAAAAACACTCAGCTTGTACCTAGAAAACTCCAGTTGTGCATTCACAGAGAACAAAAGCATGGATCAGTCAAGTTTTCACATTGACCTTCAAGAATGGAAACTGAATACCTTCAAATGCCTCTTCAGATGTGGGGGAAAGATTCAAAGTCTTGTTGCCATGGGAGAATGGAAGAAATGGGCATTAAAAGAAAGAAATGCACTATGGAAAAAAAAATTGTTTGGGGATGTTCAACACTCTGCTGTTCTAGTGGCTGTCAGTAGTTTTGTAGGCACCACAGAAAGCAAGAGCTAGAAGGCAGCAGTTAAAAGAAAATTACAGGAGGACTTTGTGTACAACCTTATGGTTATAATCCTTTGTAGAAAATGGCAATAGAAAAATACACAAAGACCTGGATCCTCAAAGGTACACACAGGCAGGGTATTGGGTGGCTCAGTCTGTACTCACTTGAGAATCTGGGCTAGAGTTACTTACTTAATTATTTAGCACTTGGGAGTGATGTCTAAAATGAAGGCAGGTGGGAGAAAGGGTTATGCATAAACATATCACAGGGGCAGCCACTTAGGTCAATTACTTTTTGGTAAAGCATCCCCAGCACTCCTCTCTGGTTATTATAATACCTACTCCATACACTGTATTCTGTACAGCCCTGGTATCAAAAGAGAACCTTAAAATATATAGCAAAGCTACAAGTTGTCTTGAATTAGGTGTAATAAATGTGATTAAACTGGACATTTTTAAGCATGTTAGGGAAAATAAACCTCAGGGAAGAGAGAGAGTAGCAACAACCATAATAAAGAATACTGAGGGGACATGAGAATCATCACCTCTGTTTTACAGCTAGAGAGGCTGATGTACTGACAGGCAAAACAACTCATCTGAGGTCATTCACAAGGTAAGTGACAGAGCAGAGTATGGAATCCCACTCTCTGACTCAGTGCCCTGTTTACAGAGCCATATGATATTGAAAAATCACCTGCAAGGAGTTCTCAAAAATTGAGGCAATGGGCAGGGAATTCTTTCCAGTACTGTGAAGACTGCGGTAGAAAATATTTCCTCCCATCTAAGTCAAGAGACAATTCATGTTCATGTCACTTAGACTTTGTCCTTGGAGAATAATCCTCAGATATACTGAAGAGAGGATGATGTGTACAAGGATGCAACACACACTGATCAATGCTGCCTTTCAGTGATTAAATACAAAAACTTCTTGTCCAGCTGCCCCATATCAATTGAAATATCTTTTCACTCTCCCAAATACACCTCTGGACTTAATTTAGAACTTTTTTTTTTGTTTTAAATTAAGTTTTTTTCTTTGTTGAAACTGGCTACATATTAAAAACCCTTTGGTCCACTTCAACCTCCTCACATCTCCAAACCATCATATCTCATATTTAATCATACCTTCTATCATATCTCAGATTTGAGAAATACCTTTCTGTTGGGAATTGGGGTGGTTGTTCCCTTACTCTTCCTCCTCTGTGGAGAATTTTTCCCATGATCATGGTAAGGAAGCCTGCCGGCAGCTCTCTCAGCTATTGATCACTCAAGGCAAAGGGGCAGGGTGGAGGAAGGTGGGGAGAGAGTTAATTGTGCTCTGGGGGACACTTGCCCGACCATGCTCATGGGTGGAAGACGTCCAGGAGCTGCGACCTACCACCCCCTGACCTACCACCCCCTGCCATCCCAACACAGGGAGCCACGGTTGTCACTGCTGGCTGCTTCAATACTACTTATTTTTTTTCCGATCCAGCCTGTCATATCTGGACCCCAGCCCCCTTAATTTCCAAATTATAATAAATTGGAGGGAGGGGATTTTCACTATCCATTTCAGGAGGAGCTCCTGCCTTTTTCTTGGCAGTGCCTGTCCTCCAAACCAGAGCACTTTCTCCCTTCTACTAGTTACTACAGCTGGTCAGTTCAGTCTCCTACCAGCCACAGATGTCTTACATTCACTCTCCTGTCCCTCTCTCCACATGACACACATGCCCCCGCTTCTCCAATAAAAGTGTAATGTAAAGCAGCAGCACTAGGCTGTAAACAGCTAAGAAATTTAACTGATCAAAAATCTAAACCGTCAGCATGGAAGTAAACTACGAAAACATCACACACAATTAAAACCCCAAATATTTAATCAATATTTACCAACTTACAGCAACTCCTGCTGTTTTTATTTATAGGGATGACATGAGGTAAAAGGAGTAATCATCATGGGATCATGGATCATCCCAGTAAACGAGTAGACAGTCAGCTGACTAAGGGCAAGCTGTGGTTGAAGGACTTGGGGTTCAGGGCTTTTTTTGCAGGGATTGTTGTTGCTTTTTTTCCTAAGTACAGTTTTCAAAGGTGTTTAATTTAGCTAATGTGCTTAACCCTTCAATTATGTGATCTGAAGGATCCTTCAGATTCCTACTGAACAGCAGTGATGACTCAAACAGGAATTTTTATTACCTTGCTGAATAAGCACCTGGGTTTACTGGGATGAAAGAACAAGGTATTCACCAAAGCACTTCCAAGAGGATTCTATGCAAGCTTTCAAACTGCAGACCCTCATAGTGAATCTAATCCAACTTCCTGCAACACAGCCTGCAAAATTTCATCCTCTTAAACTTTGAGTGCACACCTGGAGCTCAAGAAGAGCAGGCAATCTAAAGTTCAGTCCTGTTTTGGTACAGAGAACAAAGACAGACATAAGCTATATTCATCAAAACTGAATTATCTTCAACTAAAAGCTGCTTGGGTGGCTGGTGCCTTGAGACTGCAATGTATCAACCTCTTTACCAGTAGCCAAGTGTAAAATCTACTTTATGCTTTGCTTTGAGACATTTGTGTGACCTGGTGGCTTATAGCTCATCTTCTTAGCTTTTTCCAGTGCATAACCACATGGAAGGTGCATGGGGATGGTTTCAGGGGAGGTACAGACTTGTCATGAGTAAACACAGAAAGGGTGGCTAAACCCTGGAGTAGTCTTCATAGAGGGGCGGTTGCCAGTGTTTTTTTAAAAGGCATTTGGACAATGCCTTTAACAATCTGCTTTAACTTCTGGCCAGCTCTAGAGTGGTTCAGCCCAGGAACATAAAAGAGCAAGATGAAAGGGGTGGAAACATGCTCTTCATGTTAACACACTAGCTTAGGCCCAAAAGAAATCTCATGATGCCTACAAAGAACTGTGACCAAAGATTTCAGTTGCCTACTCTACAGATGCAGACAACTTGACGTGTGCCTTCAGCTTAAATTTGGCCCATGAGAGGCACAAAACCCTGCTGTGCTAAAATTAGATCAACCTTTGATGGCACAATTTGTCAAGAAGGTGGGAAAGCATAACTAGACAACTGCCAAGCTGGAAAATCTGCCATTTTTCACTCAAGTCCCCACAGGTTTTCATGTCTCTGCCTTGTGCTCCAGTTCATAATAGAAGCATATTCCCAATGGGTAGCACTAATTCTGATAGCGACACGATGTCTTGTGTTGACTTAAGGATGGAGAGAGCACCAGCTACAGATACTGCTCAAGTTAATTGCCGAAAACCGAACACCTACAGTCCACTCTAAGGCCGCTCTTGGTTCCTTCACAGGTCCATTGGTGACTGGAATGTTGAGGGAATGCACAGGAGCCAAGTGCTGGAGGCCTGACCTGGAGATTGCTTTCCTGCAAATTGAAAAGAATAAAACACACATAAATGGAGTGTATATATGGAGTGTGTATATAACAAATATATCTCTCCAGCATAATTACCCAACATCCTACCCAGCCTTCTCCAGAATCAGAAGAGGCAGCAATGAATTTCATTTCAGCTTCAGTGAAATGAGGCTTGAATGCTATCTCCTGCTAAAGCAGTTTAGGAAGAGAATAAAGCAACCTGATCACTGGAAATTACTCTTTAATGGAGATCAGTTACTCATCTGGCACTAAGCTGAAATATCAAATCCAGTGGACTATCTGTCAGTGGAGTCCTCATGCATTACACCTATTCCTTACACACAACTAGATCTGTTGAATCGATTTATGTAAAATTTCAAATACCATTTATAGGAGAGACAAAATTTACAAAGAATCCAAGTTGCTTTTACTCAGTTTATAAGCTGGAAAAAGTCACCATTCGGCATCCAACTACATAAAACAGGACATGAGGACACCACTAGGAAGGGAAGTCATAAACTGTTACTTTCTTTGATCATATCAGAATCCTTCAAGGAATTACAGCTTCTTTCCACTTCTATTTCAGTTCTATCTTTCTGGTCCAAAGTAATTTTCACAGCTTTTGAGGCAGAGATGTGACCTTCCTCAGAAGTCACAGGTGGTGCACAGAAACATTCCTGAAGCTGGCTCCAGAGTGCAGAGGGGATATCCCTCCTGCCTGTCTCCCTGCAGACACCCAGCCTTGGCAGAGCTGCCTCCATCAATGAGCCCTCAGGTGGAAGCACAGTACGCTGCCAATGCAAAGCTCAGCTGCACCTGAACAGTCTCTTTCCTACAGCTTCCCAACATTATTGCACTGTATATATTAGGACCTGATAGTAGTGGCCAAAATGATCTCACAGCTTCAGCTGCACTGATTCAGAAGAGGACAAAAACCAGCTCAGAAGAATCTCCATTTGTAAGCCACACACAAAGTAAAATGACCGGCTGTCTGTGTAAAGCGCATTTTTGTGATACTGCTCCCATAGTGCTGCAGCTATTTATAGTATCTCCTAGTCTTACCACTGTCCCAAGGCAATAAAGGTCAATTGAGCCAGTGGAGACAATCCAGGTCAGCCACATGCTTAATAAATCTTTTCATTGTCCTGAAAATACACAGTGCAATATATGTCTGCATTAAAGGAGCTTGGAAGCCTTGCTGCTCACAGTGCATGTCTGGAAAAACCAAGTGAACTGAAGCAGAAGCTCTTAAATCCTCTCTTGTGGGCAGCATGAACAGCTCAGAACATTAACATCAGCCTCTGATCATCCAATACCCTCTTTCTACTTAATGTGGGCAAAACTGACATTAAGGGGTTTTTTCCAAAATACTTTGCATTTGACAAAAAAGGGAAGAAGCCCAAGGAAAAACTTTAACCATCTGGTAGTGTATTAGGAAGGAACAATTTAACAAGAAAGATTTTATGCCAAATATGTAAGTAAAACATATACTACAGATCTCAATAACTGGATTAAGGCCTTAGAGAAATAAGCTACAAGAAACTAAAAAAAATTATTTTAAAATATATTTATCAAGGAAAACTTCCCAATATTTGGCAGTCTCCCTCGACGCTATTTTTGGTATCAAGGCAGTTATTCAGGCTTCCTAAATGCAAGAGTACATTCTTGTGTCTATTTCATAACAGACATTCATAACAGGTTAGTTTGTTTGGGTGGAAACAGGGCAGTATCACTTTTTCCACTCTGCATCACTGACAGGGGTAAAGCAAACATACTTAGGCTGTCGTCACAACAGAGGAAGGTAAATCTGTGTAATGAGTGCTTGCAGACGTCTCAGCATCAAGCCTCAGATACTATTTCAAGTATCCCATGAGCCTCCGACAGGAGAACCTGAAACTTGGCCCACACTTCTTTAAGAGTAGCGAGCCAAGGCTGATGAACCTTTCTGGGGGAGACCCGGCACACTTCTGTGCCAACAGCCTGCCCTTCCTCTGCATGCCAAGCTGGATTTACAGCTTTTTCTGAAAAGTATGCAAAACACAGGCATGACACATGACAATAACACCTTTTTTTTTTTTTTTTTTTCCCCCCTGGTCTCCTGGTCTGTTTTAACATAAAAGCCTTAAAATTATCTCAGGGGTTGCATATTTGCATGAGCCAGCCAGAAGTGACCCTTAGGCTCAGGAGCAAGCTAAAAATGTCTACTTTTGCACAGTTTCTTATCAGAATTTTCTCTCAGAGCAAAGAGAGGCAGAATGTCAAAACACACTATGCACTGCAGAAGCCTTTCCCATCCAAAAAGGAGGCCAAGCTAAAGAGCAAACACATGACCTTCTAATAAATGTAAGACAGACAAGACACGGGAAAAAGGGGGGAAAGGGAAGGTAGGACAAATCTGATAGCAGAGCAGATGCTGAGTAACCAGGTGATCATGTCTCATATTGCCTTGGCAAATTACACCACCTGGCACTTTTCCAATGGTAAGGTAACATGATTGACTTTTAGTTATCTTTCCCAGAAAATTCATCTCCACCACTCTGAGTGCATGAATGAAAACACAGGCTTGACAGACAGCCTTTCCCATAGAAGCAATCACTGTTTCCCTGATAAGAGACAGATGGTAAAAGTGAATCCATGGTTTCATCATATATTCCATTCTTCAGACTATGAAAAGCACAACTTTGTTAAAATGGGCACAATCAGTCCAGTTGCTGATGTAGTAACCAACAGCTAGGAAATATTTCATCATAAATAATGAGCTGTATTTTGATAACTACTTTTTCACATCCAGCCATCACTTACTTGTAGTAGATATTATTATTATTATTATTATCTTAGCTAACACGCCATCATTGAGAACAGGCATGGGTACACATAAATGCCTATGTCATCGAATATAAAACTGACAAAAATATCTGATACTAATTCCATAGTTGACACCACTAAGGAAATTCTTTAACAGAGCAGCCAACTGTCTTGAAAACCAAAAGCAGACATTCAAGACATTCAAGTACACTAACTGACTTTTTTTTTTTATTTTTTAAAAGCATTACATTTGCATTTTGCTGAAAAGTCAGGCGAGACTCAACCTACTTATCAGATCAAAGGATACATATTGGATCAGGGGAGATGTGAGCTCATATCCCAGCCTTTGGCTTTATTGAGCCTTTTCCTCCACTGAAGGCATATAAATATCCTCCAATGAGTTCTTTAGACTGTACAGTTTTACCCTCAAAGACCACAACAATTAATCAATTAGTATGCAAACTATTGAAGTCCTAGGGAAAAAAAATCTATTTGGAATAGAAAGAGTAAGTTACTATTGCATGTGGTTAACAGCTTTGACTGTCAATTTGGTTGTCACTGGTGTTGGAATTGCTGCCTTTCCAAGGTGGAGGTTATCGTCCTCCTTTGTCTATGAGCACTACCACTGGGATAGTCTCAGCTGCAAGGTTGAGAAAATATAAAAATGCAGAGAGACTGGCTTCCACAGATCCTACGGCTAGCACATCTGCCAGGAAAGATGTTTTTGGGAATACTTTTTCCAAGTTAACCTAAATATGTACACAGAAAGGGACAATCATTTGTATAATGATGTTTAAGTTATAGTAGTCCTGAATTTCTCTGAATATTCAATGTGGATAAACCCTACACCTGCCAGCCCTTGGCTTTGCCAACTAGAGCTAGAAAATCATCATACAATGCCAAACAGCACCTGTACACTATATGAACAAATTATATGTGCCTGAGTTTATTTGGAGGTGGTTTTCACTCCAGCAATTTGGTGCTTATGGATGTCATGTAGAAAACATACTGGCTAATTTATGGCATTAATTAAGGTTTCCCCATGCATCTCTTCTGACTGCATCAGGACCCTGAAACCCACTTTTCCCAGCTCACCCTGCGGGCATGTATTGCTCTCCTTTTTAGCTGACCACTGGGCAATGATTATTTCACTGCAACATCGACTCCCAGATTTTTTGTATTTGCTATGAAAGGAGCCAACTTCAGCCAAATTAAATAATCTGTCTGGTGCACCAACCCATTCTGACAGTAGCCAGTAGCAGGTGTTTAGAAAAGCACTGGCACAAATTGGGTGATCCTTCTCCTGACATACTCCAGTCACATTTTCCAGTAATCAGTAGTTTAAGGACTTCCTGAGCTGAAAGCTGCTTCCAGACCTTTGCACTTAATAGCCTGTAATGGCTTTTTACTCTAGGAATGTGTTGGTCTTTCCCTGAACCCATTTATAGTCTTGGTCTCCACTATGTAATGAGCTCCACAATTTAATTATGGGCTATGTAAAGTACTTCCTTCTGTCTGTTTTTAAAATTCCGCCTAATAATTCAATTGCTGTATCATACTGTAAGTAACAGCAAGTAATCACTTGCCTCTCTACGCCTTCTGCAACTTTATGAATCTATTGATACATCCCTTAAATAACCACGACCCCAAGTGGAAGCACCCTAGACTACTCAGACTTCTGCTAATCTTGGTTCTGTTCTGTCTTTATCAATGTTCTGTAGCTGAATTGCAGGGCTTTTTTGATGTACAATTGCCAGAACTAGAAAAAAATATTCAAAATATCTGGCTGAACCAGAGTGGTAGTATCATCTGTTTCTGCACTGTTCTCTTTGATTATCCAAAGATCTCTTTCCTGAGTGTTAAATGATCATATAAAGTCCAAACTTGATAGCTTTTTAATCCTGCACGTGCATTATTTTGCCTTCACTGATCTCACATTTCAACTGCAATCTGCTTCAGCCATTCAGCATCATGAGATCCTTCTAAAAATTTCTGTGATCAGACCATGCCCACTCTAAATGTGCAATGCAACAGAAAGCTTTGTCCCCTTTCATTTTGCTTCCAGTTGCTGTCTACACTTACACAGTTGTTTAACCATGTATTTCACCCCTGGTTTCTGTACCAGAAGCTGTTTTTCTTACCCCATTGAAGCTTTCTGGAAGCCCACAAGGACTCTCCTTGGCCAGACCACCCCAGTTCTCAGGCTTCATGCCTCTGTCAGCAAGCTCTGCAAGATTCACCCATCCTGGTATGGAGAAAGTTGTGCTGGCTCTCCTCCAGCACACCACGTCCAGCTGTGCATTTACTAATCCTGCATCTTATCAGCAGCTTTACCAGTTTCTCTGATTAAAACTTGCTGCTAGTTTTCCCCATCAGCACTCTGTGAACCCATATGACCACCCCACTCCTTTAGGAGTAGAGCCTTCTCAGCAGTTTCGTATTTGAATTCCACCAGAATACTTAGCAAAATAAAACCTTAGTGGTTAGTTACTGGGACTTTTGTCAATGTGATTACAAGTCTCCTACATTAACCATCCCATTTTCCTCAGGTTCATCCACACAAGTAGCAGCTCAGCCTAGAACACTCTCAAGCACCCTCAGCAGTAAACATTGATGCAAGAAATTCAATTACCACTAAAAGAAACAGACTTTTGAAATGCTTTGCTAAGCATCTGTCGCTCCCTGCTGCCCAGTGAACCAGTGTATGGAAAAGCCAAGATTTGGGTAATTTCCCAGCCAGCCAACATCCACATCACCAATACCCCAAACAAACCTTTCCTACCTCTCTTTCCACGCCTCAACACACAGAGCTGTCTGAAAAAAAAAGGTGCATAGAAACTGGTACATCTCCATGAACCTTTGCAGCTCCATGCAGCTCTGCTTTCAGCCTCAAGCCCAGCCCTCCTGTACCTGGAGCAGCTCATGTCCTCTAGAGACTGACCTGACGAGAGCGAAACAAACTTCCACTATGACAATCCTCCCAAGCACCTCCAACAGCAACCACAGAGCTGCAACACAGTGCATCGACTCCCTAGTGAGTTCTGGTAGGAACATTTGGATCTACCACATCAAACACTTTATTCAGCTTGCACTGAGCAGCTGCAAGACCAAACAGAGACAACAGACCTTCCGACGAAAGGAATTATGAGGCAAAGCAAAAGAAGAAGAAAAGAACCGCAGAAAACCGGAGCAGGTTAACAGAAGAAATGTTTCTACCACATGATGATGTCTTTTCTGTGTCAACACTGCAGTTCATAGACATTTCTGTGTTATGCACATGAAGGGATATTTTGTAGAAGGAAGAAATATCTTTTGGTATTCTTGAGGTATGCCCCTAAAATTCTGATTGGCAGGTTACTTTTCCTATACCAAATGAATAAAAGGGATTCATTAAACAGGTTGTGTGTTACAAGAGGCACTCAAGTTCTGGCATGAATATGTTTGCAGTTTCTTGAATGTAGGCATGCAAATTATCACTGCCCTGTGGTTATACTTGGAGTTTGATTTAGTGTCAAAACAGTGCAAGTCCAAATGCCAAAGATCTCCACCATATATTTTTTTCTCTTCTCTGCTTCACTTGACCATACATTAAGCACCAAATCTTACATTTTGGAAAGCAATTAGTGGTTTCAATTTGATCCTGAACTGTGCTAAATTATTCAATCCCTTAAATCTTATCTTCCATCAAGAATTCATCTTATCAGAAGCCAGAGAAAGCACGCAGTTTTGTGTCAGGTCCTGTCAAGGTGACCAATATATCTTGTCCCAAATCTCTAAGTCACTTCAGAGTCTATTGTGCTAAAATCAGGGTGACTTTGTTCCTGCATGCCTTCATTGGCCAGGCCCTGGATACAGCTCATTCCCCTGGAAATTATAACAATCCTCCTCTGCAATGTGGAAACTGAAAATGGCTTAGATCCAAGACTTAGGTAATTAATTAGATAATTATACTGAAAAGTCAAAGTCATGTGGAATTCTCTCTGAGCTCCTATCAGGGCTCAGATTTCCATATGTCAATGGTTAGCACCCATTTCTTTCTTTTGCTCACTTTAGGGTTTTCTTGCCTTTACTTTTCATTTATTCTCTAGATTTCTTAGCAAATAGGATAAAACATGGAGACTTATGGTACAAGGGAACTAACTTTTAGGACCAACAGGATTTCTCCAAATATTTTGTTTAAAATTTCTGAAAAGATACATAAAAATAGAGTGGTTCCTCTTGCCACAAAAAGTGACAGGCCTCGGAGGACTCCTTGTAGTGACAGAAATGTCAGCATTAAATTTCACGAGGAGAAAAGGAAAAAAATGATAAAGTTGGTGATGCAATAAGGATGAAGAGTATTCTCTATCCCTGTAATTTACTGAGAAAGGGACTAATAAAGGAGCCTAGAAAGCTGGGGATAAAAAATCCTCAAAAGCTTTCTTGAGCTCATTTATTTTGCTTTATTTTTGCTTCAGTCAAAACCATTTTGTTTCAGAAAAGTGTTTACATTTTTTTCTAGCCTTTAGCTTTTAAAGCTCTGAATATCAGATCTGGAAAAGACCTTTTAGGTCATGAAATCCAGTCAAATGTATCTCAGGCAAGCTGATATGTTTGAATTCACAAAGTTAAAGACGCATTTCAAATCTAGCCTGTTTGTATTTTCTCTCTTATTCTTATTGAGAAGCTATGCTAGATCTCCACTTTTTTCATAATTAATTTTTTTTGTAATTTCCATTCAACATGCATGACCCTGCATAATCTTTCTTAAATTCACATTATTAGAATTTTCACATTTCATCCAAAGATTTAAAGTTGAACTGATTTTATATCCTTCCACAGAACAAAAGGCACCTGAAAGTTTTGATCCAGAAATCTTTAAACATTTGGATCAAAATAAATTGAGTGAGTTTATATAGGCAGAGATTTGCATGGGGAGTTAGAAGCTCCCATTTCAATGATTCTGAAATCAATCAAGCAACCCAGATGATAAAATTTAATCACTGCCTTTCCAGGCAAACAAAAAGAAATGATCTAGGGAACTCCGAGCATAAATGATTTCCAGCTGCATCACAGACTGGACATTAGCATTAGAGAAGACTGATATGTTTTTGTACTATTTCAAAAAACAAAAAAAGTCTGAATAGGAATCATTTTCATAACACATTTTAATACATTTCATCCAGACAAAAATCATGAGATATGCAGGACCTGCATTCTGTAGTTCAAGTTCAAACCATGGTTACAGCAAATAGGATGGATATGACTATGGTATGATTGTGACTTTTTTAAAAAATTTTGGAATATTATTTAAAAAAAGAGTGCAGATATTCTCTGTTATCAGTCTGCCAACCAGACAAAAAAATAAGCTATTTTTTCAGGGTACTTCTTGGTAGCATCAGTCAATATTCATTTGATCTGGAAGATAAGGAGAAAGAAAACAAGACAGGGAGCAAGGGAGGAATTTAGAGCAGCATTTTAACATTAGTCTTGGAAATGTTTTCTTGCCACTCAGATGCTAGCACATGCTTTCTAAAATAACTCAATTTAAGGTAATTTCTGTGTCAGACCAGGGTCCTCTCATTGGAATAAGCTATTTACACAAGCTGAAATGTCATTATGATTCAAGGACTATAGAGCCTCACACTCTATATAATAAACAACTGTTTTTCTTCTTTTCCACAAATGCAGTGTTTGCCTTGCAGTTTTGCACTGTAGGCTTCAGACAGTTGTTTCAAATATGGATTTTTTAACCTTTCCATGCCCCTGAATCATTAAGTGTTCTTTTCTTTGTGTAGTATCTTTTCCTTGAAAATGGAAACACCAAAAATTGTGATTGTCCATTTCCACATTTTCCCCCATTATAAGTTTTCATTTAGCATGCAAGGGTCTCAGAGGGGTTAAAAATAAAAAGCTTCCATTTCTGAGAATGCAAAGAAAAATCGAAAAGTTATTGGAGATTCATACTGACTAGACAAAAGAAAAATAATGCCACAGTTTATAGACCCTAGATTTAAGAAAGAAAGGAATATTACAGGGGATGCCACAACAAGTTTATTATCAAGTATTGATAGAAGAATCAAATTTTCTGCCTTACTGATATATCAATACCTAGGACTCAAGGAAAGAATAAAAGCAAGCTTTAGAACAATCCAAAACAACAATTTTTTTTCCTAACAAAAAATTTTGCAAGTGCACAGGACAGAGAAATCTTTCCTCTGAAAAGCAAGTTAGTTTCACACTCTGAAAACAGAGTCTAGAGAGCAGAACAGGGAAGGGACTTCAGGCTTTGCCTGCATAGTTCATCAGAAAAAAAAAGGAAAAAAAAATAAAGAAAAAGAGAAAGAAGAAAACCAAACCAAACCAAACCAAAAACCCCTAGAAAATAAAAGAGGTGGAAGAGGCGGAGTTGGGGGGGGGGAAATCCTACATTTACTTTTCATTAGAACAACACTCGAGAAAGACAGATAAAAATATAAAACTATCATTCACTAACCAAATATATTCTATTTTCTCTCTAAGGATGGAAGTCCAGCCACTGAGATAAGACAAAGGTTTTTTCCCCACTTTCCCTCCTCAGAATCCTATGAGATATGAAAACTGATGCAAAAAAATTTCAACAAGTGTCTTTTTCTTTTCATTCCTCACCACAAAAGCTGCACAGGTTTATGGTGTGCATCTGATGCTGTACTTAAATTGTTTTGAGCACCTGGGACAAGAGGCCCTGAAGGGCTAGGAGCTGCCAAGTGGGACAAACACCACCATGCTCCAAGCACCTTCATCCTGTCCATACCATTCCCAACTTTGTTCCTTTCTCTCTGGCATGGTTTTTATGCACCCATCCCAAGACAGCAGATGCGTGTCCACCGCTTTCACTTCCCTCTGTTTGAGGCAAACTGGAAGAGTTCAGCAGGAGGTGGAGAAAGAGAATTTACTGCAGTAAGTGAATGGCACATGAAAACAGAAAGCATCAGTTCCCCAACAAGTCTGTGTAGAACCCTGCAGGATCCCATCCAAAGCTCAGATTCTAATCAAAAGGTTTTGATTACTTTGAACAAGTTTTAGGATCAAAGAACAGAGGCTTAGGGGTAAAATTTCACCCAAAAAAAACTTAAACCAGGAATGAAAGATGTGCGTAGAAAGCACAATAACGCGCCACCTTCCCCTCTCCTCATCAGAAACAACTGTATGCCAATACAGAAATGAGGAAAAAGTGCATCTCTTGACAAGATTCCCTCTCTCCCTTCAGTTCACAGAAAGCAGAAAACTTAAGAAACAACTTAAAACTAGCTTCCAAAACTAGAAGAGAATCTGTCTCAAGCCCTGCTGTAAAGTGCTAACCTCAAAATACACAGTGTGGTCATAAAAAATGAATTCCCACTCACAGAATCACAGAAGACAGTGAGTTGGAAGGGATCCTTCAGGATCAAGTGCAGCTCCTGGCCCTCCACAGGGCACCCTGAGAATCACCCCATGTGCCTGAGAGCACTGTCCAAATGCTTCTTTTGAGCTCTGTCAGGCTTGGTGCTGTGACCACTGTCCTGGAGAGCCTGTTCTAGTGCCCAGCTGAGTGAAAAAGGTACAACTTTTTTCTAACATCCAACCTAAACTTCCCCTGACGCAATTCCAGGC